>CAUYRT010012923.1:0-14941 GCA_963574885.1 Lepilemur ruficaudatus | reverse complement strand
TTTTAAATGTAACAAGATAAGTCAACTTGAGTGGTAATATATTTTGGGAAATCAGCTCACTATAAATTGTGACTGTAAACATTATACTGTAAATGCTTTGTAGTTTTCCCCCAATAAAAAAGAAAAAAAAAAAAAAAAAGTGTTCAATATCATCAATCGTTACGGCACTGCAAATAGAAACCATAATGAAACAGCAGGACACACCTGCAGGAGTGGCTACGATGGGAAAGACAGGCGATGTCAGACGCTGACAAGGGTGTGAGACAGCTGGAACTTTCACACATTGATGGTTGAAATGCAAAATGGCACAACCACTTTGGAAACCAGCTTGGTAGTTTCTGATAAAATCTCCCACATACTAACCGTTGTGGCCAGCAATCCCACTCTGAGGTATTTATCCAAGTTGTGAACTAAAAATAAAATCCTAAGCCCCCTGCTCGCTGAGAAGACCCCTCTCAGCCAAGAGGACCCGAGAAAAAACTTTAAAGCCGAGTCCCCAGCCGTGACGGCATGGCAGGCATAAGGCGCAATTGCACGCGCACGGTCCCTCTTCGTAAACATTCGTGACTCCTCTTACAGCTCGTTAAATGCGTGTATTTAGCCACCCTGCTCGCTGTAAAGTCCTGTTCCCTTTTATCTGTGCTGCTCCCAAAAACGCTGCCCCTGGCTGTGGACAGAGCGGGGTCTCCCGGCCTGCCAGAATGGCCACTGTGTGCCGAGACCCCTTCGTGAGAAATGAAGCTCCTTCTTCCAAAGTATAAACCTCATTCTTTAAAAAGTGAAAATAATAAGGCAGGTCCACATGAAGACTCGTAATCAACTGCCCTAAGCAGCTTCAGTCACAATAACCAAAAACTTGAAAGAACTCAAATGTGCATCTGCTGATGAATCAGTAGAAAATTTTGCCTTGCATCTGTACAATGGAATATCGCGCCATAAGGAAAAAGGAACTACTGAAATATGTAAAACATGTACGAATCTCTAAAGAATCGTGCCCCAAGCCAGAGAAATCAAACACAAAATCCTACGTACAGCATGATTCCATTTATGTGACATTACAGAATAGGGGAAACCACAACAATAAAAAGCGTATTAGCTGCTGTGAAGGGCAAGCGGGTGGAGGAGGGGACTGACCGTCAAGGTGGTGGTGACGTGACTGTATATACATACATTTGTCCAAAACTTGCTGCGTAGTTCACTTAAAGTCAGTGCATTTTATTGCATGCAAGCTATATCCCAATAAAACCAACCCAAAAATATAAGCAAAAACTAAGGAACTGGCTGGGTGCAGCAGCTCACGCCTATAATCCTAGCACTCTGGGAGGCTGAGGCGGGAGGATCGCTCGAGGTCAGGAGTTCAAAATCAGCCTGAGCAAGAGCGAGACCCCCGTCTCTACTACAAACAGAAAGAAATTAGCTGGACAACTAAAAATATACAGAAAAAATTAGCCGGGCATGGTGGCGCATGCCTATAGTTTCAGCTACTCAGGAGGCTGAGGCAGGAGGATCACCTAAGCCCAGGAGTTTGAGGTTGCTGTGAGCAAGGCTGATGCCAATGCACTCTAGCCTGGGCAACAGAACGAGACTCTGTCTCAAAAAGAAAAAAAAAAAAAAAACTAAGAAACTGATTCACCTGGAAGAATTAAGGACTCAGGATAAAGAATGGAAGACAAAGAGGTGAAAATAACAGGCATAGAGAGTACTGTGAGTAGGTCTAACACACCTGCAATTGGAGCCCCAGAGAAAGAGAAGAGAGAAAATGAGGCAGAGGCATCATGTGAAGAAATAATAGTTGAGGATTTTCCAGATCCGTAACTAGATGCATCCTAGTGAAGCTGTAGAAAACCAAAGAGGAAGACAAAATTGCAAAGCAGACAGAGAAGAGATGTTTTATATTCAACAGAGCAATAGTTAGACTGACCGTGGACGTCCCGGCAGTGAAAATGGAAGCCGGGAAACGAGCGCGTGGGCTTTTCACTGCGCTCAGGGAAAATAACTGTCAACCTAGAATCCCAGGGCCTGCGGGGATATTCTTCAAGAATTACGGAGAAAAGGACCAATTCTCAGACCCGACAGCAGACCCGACAGCATGTCATCTTCAGATACACATTCGAATTCTAAGGGTATTCTTTGGACAGAAAGAAAGTTGACCGTTGATGAAAGATCAGAAATACAGGAAGGAGTAAGAGCAGAGAAGGGGACAACGCCCAGGTAAACCTAAGAACATTCACCGTATTGAAGAGTAACAATTTCTTAGAGATAGAACAATACAGACAGATATAAATACAGATACTGATGTATAAACAGATAGGTGGGTGGATGGATACAAAGCCACTGTGCTGACGTATGAGTCACATGTAAGAAGCTGTACATATTTAAAGCATATACTTGACGAGTTTAGGAATAGGTAAGTCTACACCCAAGAAACCATCACCACCATCAGGGCCATAGACATATCCGTCACCTCCCAAAATTTCATCCAACCTCCTATACACTTTTAATAGGTCTCAATAATAGAACTCAAAAGGGAATAAGTGGAGTTAAAATAGTCTAAGATTCCTTTATCTTCCTAGAGGAAAGTAAAGGTGTTAATAATACTAGAATTAATGAGTCAAGAACTCACGCTGTAATTTTTAGGGCAGTGCTAAAAGAGTAGGAAAAGAATGTCCAAGTTTGCAACTGATGTGAAAACAAAATACATCAATTCAAACGAAGATGAGAAAAGACAGAATAAATGTAGAATAGGTAGAATAAATAAAAAGCGCATAAGACAGTAGATTTAAAGCCGAATATATGACTGTTGACATTAAATGTACCTGATCTAAATCAGAGCTTTCCAAAAGAAAACTCATGAGCCAAATATATAACTGAAAATTAAAAACTTTTCTAGCAGCCACATTGCCAAAGTAAAAGGAAGCAGGTAGAATTAATTTTTAGATAATAATTTTATTTAATTAAATATTTCCAAAATATGATTTCAACATATATTAAAAACTATTGAGATAGTTTACATTCTTTTTCTTAATAACTCTCCCAGCTCTGGTGTGTGTTTCACACTTTAATTTGGACCAGCCTCATCTCAAGTGCTCAGTAGACACACGTGGCTAGTGGCCACCATACTGGACATGCAGGTCTAAATGTCCATGGCAATTATTGAACTAGATTCAAATAAACATGCACATATACACATCTTCAAAAATAAAGTGAAGAAATAGCTAAAACATAATGAAATAGACAAGCTGGAAATGAAATTGCAGAGAAAGACATACCACGAGAAAAGCACAGTAGTCCCCTCCTATCTGCGGTTTTGCTCTCCCTAGTTTCAGTTACCTGTAGTCAACCACAGTCAAAAAATATTAAACAGGGAATCCCAAAAATAAACAATTCTTAGGTTTTAAATTGCACACCATTCTGAGTAGCATGGTGGAATCTCACACCATTCCGCTCTGTCCCACTCAGGATGTGAATTATCCCTTTGTCCCGCATATCCACACTGTACACACTACCCACCCAGAAGATGAGCAAAATCAACAGGCCTCTTGCTAGATTAACCAGAAACAGGAAAGAAAGGACCCTAATAAGCTCAATCAGAAACGAAAAAGGAGATATTACAACTGATACCATGGAGATACAAAATATCATCTCTAAGTACTATAAAAATTTCTGTGGACATAAACTTGAAAGTGTTGAGGAAATGGATTAATTCTTGAAAACAAACAACCACCCTAGGCTCAATCAGGAAGAAGCAGAACTCCTGAACAGACCAATATGAAGTAACAAAATTGAAGCAGCAACAAAAAAATCTCCCAACAAAAAAGTCCCGGATCAGATGCATTCACAGCCAAATTTTACCAGACCTACGAAAAAGAACTGGTACCTATACTGCAGCAATTATATCATAACATAGAGAAGGAAGGAATCCTCCTCAGATCAATCTACAAAGCCAATATCACCCTAATACCAAAGCCAGGGAAGGACACAACAAAAAAAAGAAAACTACAGGCCAATATCCCTTATTAATATACATGCAAAAATTCTCAAGGAAATCCTAGTAAACTGAATTTAGCTGCACATCAAAAAAAAAAAAAATCCACCATGATCACGTGGGGTTCATCCCAGCGATGCAAGGACGGTTCAACATACACAAATCTATAAATGCAGTCACATAAATGGAAGCAAAAACAAAGACCATATGATCCTCTTAATAGACGCAGAAAAAACATTTCACAAAATTCAGCACTCTTTTATGATAAGAACTCTTAACTAAACAGGCATAGATGGAACATACCTCGATATTATAAAAGCCATAGACGACACACCCACAGCCAACATTATACTGAACGAGGAAAAGTTGAAAGCATCCCCACTTAGAATTGGAGCCAGACAACGGTGCCCACTGTCACCACTTCTGTTCAACACAGTGCTGGAGTCCGAGCCAGAGCAATCAGGCAAGAGAAGAAAATCAAGGGCATCCAAATGGAAGACACCTAGAGATCCAGCCAGAAAGCGAGCGACCCCAGGTTTTGACCCAGACCAAGACCTAGAGATCTTTCCCAAAGCCAGTGTCACTCAGTCTGGGTGAAGGCTGGGAGGGGAAGTTAGGAGGTGTCTCCCTAGGGCACCCCCCCAAGCGTGGCACACCTGGTACCAGGTTTTTCATCCTAGACCAAAACCAAAAGCTACCACCCTGGGCCTCACGCACACGACCACTTTTAGAGCCCGTGAGACTCACCGAGTTCCAAATGGCATGGAGGGCGGAGACGGATGTCCTGGGAGCAGCGGAGGAGGGAGCGGCCTCAAGACAGAGGCAGGAAAGTGAGTCCCCCTTGGGGGCCACCAAAATGTCAGGGTGGGAACTTGCACCTCAGGCTGAGAAAGAATTCTTGACTCAAAGATTAGGATAGATTTGAAGCAAGAAATTTATTTTACTCTCCAAGAGAGAAAAGGACACGGCACACACACAAAAAAGTGCCGACCCGAGGATGTTGGGAGGGAGCTTTCACAGCTATGGACTGAAACGAGAGGCAGCTGTGGTTGGTTTCTCCTCTGCTAGGCTGACTCCATCGGTCCCCGGGGAGTGTGGTCCGGCGGATGTCAGGGAGGGCAAGCGTTACAAAACAAACTCTTAAAGACAACAAAGTAAACCACAGGTGCTTAAGCAAACAAAGAGGCATTGTGTGCAGCAATTTTTCCTGTTTTTTTTTTAATGCTAGCTGGCTTACTAACAATGCCGTCCTTTCAAACTGCTCCTTCTTTTTTTCCTTTAAAAACTGCCTTGTAACTGCTGCTCACTGGAGCCTACGTTCAGGGCAACTTGAATCTGTGCTTCCCTGGCTGCAGCCCTCAACTTTGGCCCAAATAAACTCTCTACTTCCATTAATTTTGCCTCAGTTTCTCCCTTTAGGTTGACAACGGCCCCTGCTTGGGAAGGTGAAGTGTTCATGCACCCTGGGACCCCAGAGTCCCGGCTCCTACACACTCACTCAGGGGAAAGGAAAACCTGTGCTCGACGCTGACATGCACGCACACAGAAGCAAACTACACACAATCAGCAAAACCTGGAAACAGCCCCAAATCTTCCAGGCGGGGGAATGGGTACACTGTGGCAGCACCATGCAGGGGGAAGTTACCCGGCAATGAAGAAGAGGAAGTACTGGGAGCACCACGTGGGTGGGCGGGGCTGGGTCTCAGGTGCGCTGCCTGAGTGCAAGCCCCCGGCTCAACGGGTGCAAGAGCCAAACTACTGGCCGCAGGCTGAGGGCAGGAGAGATTTGCTGCAAAGGGCATCGGCAAGATTTGGGGGCGACAAAACCGGACCATATCTCGCTTGCAGTAGTAGTTACACAACCCTATCCTTGTCACAACTTCCAGAACTGTGTATTAAAATGGGTGACTTCTACTGTAAATTACGCTATAATGAAATAAAGGTGGGGAAGGAATCTCTGCATTTGTGTGAACAAAAAGAAAATCTTAAGCCCTCCCCAGCTGACTGAGTGGACCCCCTCTCGGCTAAGGGGACCCCAGAAATACCCTGAAGCTGAGTTGCTGCGTGAGAAGGGAGGTCAGACAAGCCCTGTCACGCCCCCTCCCTTCTTGGAGATGTCCTTGGTGACTTGGGAACAGGCCTGAGGCCGTTCAAGACAGAGCAGGCGCCACACCTGCAGGTCCCAGTTTACACAACAAATCGCTTGAGTCTGGGTACGGTCTGAGGCTTGTCTCCGATTAACAGACGTCCTTATCTTAACTTAACACATTCCAAGCCTTCAGACACAGCTTCCTGTCTCTAACCAATTACAAATCAGAGTCTTCAAAGCCACCTGTAACCTGTGCAACCCCCTCCCTTGAGAAATACTCCACCTTTCCGGGCCAACCCAAAGTACGCTTTCCGTGTACCGATTTGTGACTTTACATGTAATTCCTGATACCCCAAAATGTATAAAACCAAACTGTGACCCAGCCACGGCGAGTCCACTTGCTCAAGGATTCTTGGGCGTGGCTCCGGGCCACGGTCCTCAAACGTGGCTCGGAATAAACCTCTTTAAATTATTTTAGAGTTTGGCTTCTTTTCCATCGACATTTGCAAGACCAGGCAAGCTCTCCATAGGGAAAAAAAAAGGTAAGTTTCAAGTAATACGTGTAGAATGATCTGATTTATGCATTAAAAAATATTTACGGTGCACTTTTTAATCTAAAGGATATAGGACAACTTGCTAATGCCCCTGAGGGGAACGGAATGACAGCTTGTCCTTTTTATTTATATCTTATTATTGGCACTATTATAATCATTAAAAATAAGAAAGCCACCTTAAGTTAAACAAATGAACTACCCCAAAACCTAAACACCTTTTTGTCCAGGGGCCTGAACACGCAGCCCGGCCCTCACCTGGAAGAGGCTCGTCTTCATGTACATGGTGCCGTAGCCTTCCCGCTGGCTCAGGTAGAACGTGCCGGTGAAACTGGAGCCGTCCGGCCACGTGTAGGTGCCCAGGCCGTGGCGGTGGTCCCGGTAGAACTGCCCGCGGTACAGCTGTGAGACAGAGAGGACAGTAACCCCCGGTGCCTGAGAAACGCAGCCCCAATCACCCCAAAACCCAAGGGGGCCCTCCGAGCCCCCACACTGGGCAGCAAGTGATGACTGGGGGCTGTCGGGCTGTGTTGGGCCTCCAGGGTGCCAGCCACCTGCAGCACCTGGAGGGGGTTGCCAGGCAGTCGCCCCCACGGTCACACCCACCCCCCACTGCCACTCAGGTGGGGGAGCTTGAGGGGTGTGGAACTGCCTGGTCACCCAAGTCAGCAAAGTGTGGACCTGCTTCCCCCTGGGGGACTCGCTGGGGCAGTCCCCACCTGGGCCCTGGCTGGGAACGCGGGCAGGACTGACTTGGAACTCGGGGGAGATGTCGGGGCACTCGGGATGCTGGCCTTTCCTGAGCCCCGTTGGGGTGAGGGTGTCAGCCTGCCCTCTACGGACGGAGGCCACTGGAGGGGAAGATGTGACATTCAGGACAAGGCTTTCCAGCCCCTGAATCTGACTCTCACGTTACCTCCCTCCCCAGACGCAGGCCAGCCAGGAGCACCGCAGCAGTGCCCGCCCGTGCTCACACCCAGACAGAACACCCCGCGGGAAGGTGACCTCGATTTCTGCGGGCTCAGAGTCCCTCCCTCTCTTCTGATGACAGAAACGCTCTTCCCTGCAGAGGCATCCCCACGTGAGTCCCGTCCCCCCACACAGGCCAGGCCTGGCCACCCACAGGACCCCCTACCTGCAGCCCCAGCCTGGATTCAGGTTTGGCCACACCACCCGTCCCCCAGCCAGACCAGCATGGTGCTGGGGCCTTTCTCCCTTCTGGGAGTGTGTGACAGGCCCCCCAGGAGCTGGCCTGATGGCGGAAGGTCAGTTTTAGCCTCCACAACAAGGAGCTGAAAAGAGGGAGGGCCTGATGGGCAATTAGAACCCCTGGATCCAGCCGCACCTGAGGCCACATCACCCCCTGGACTTCTAGTTTCAGGAGGTAACAAGGGCCCTTTTCTGTTTCAGCTGCACTGAATTTGGTCTTGAACTCCTGGCCTCAAGCACGATCCTTCTGCCTCAGCCTCCCAAAGTGCTGGGATTCCAGGTGTGAACCACAGTTCCCCGGGCATGTCAGCTGCACTGAATTTGGGTCTGTTAGTTACCATGTCTCAAAATCTTGGCCAGCAAGGACACTCGGGGAGCAGAGTGGCCATTGAGCTGGGGGCACCTTGTGCCAACATTCTTTTATTTATTTATTTATTTTTGAGACAGGGTCTCACTCTGTCACCAGGGCTACAGTGCCGTGGCATCATCATGGCTCACAGCAACTTCAAACTCCTGGGTTCAAGTGATCCTCCTGTCTCAGCCTCCTGAGTAGCTGGGACTACAGGCGCTGCCACCACGCCTGGCTACGTTTTTTGTAGAGATGGGTCTCGCTCTTGCTCAGGCTGGTCTCAAACTCCTGGCCTCAAGTGATCCTCCGGCCTTGGCCTCCCAAAGTCAGCATTCATTTAATTATACGATGCTGCGCGGCTTATCGGAGAGTCTACCCAAGTAAGAGTGATCCTAAGTTGCAAATCGTGGATACGGAATTATAGGGAAACATTAAGCCCGCAGCTCCCTGCATTTCCATGCATGAGAGATTTGGGTGCCACTCCCAGAACGCAAGGGTCAGGGGAGCAGAGCCACCCCTCTCTGTCCACTCCTCGGTCTTCCGCAGACCCACTGGAACTAACACTGCCTCGCCCTGTGTTTCAAAGAGACAGTGGATGAGCCCTGGGCGTGGTGAGAGGGGCACTCCCGTGTCCTTCTGGCTTTCCCTGGGTCGGGGGCTGCCCCAGCTGGGCAAGTATCTGCCCCATGGACCCAGCGGTCCCTGCCCTGGCAGTAACCAGCTCACCACCTAGACGCTGGGTGGGCACTCCCTTCCTGGCGAGCTCCTGGGGTCGGGAGGGCTCGGAACCTCATGCCGTGAGCGAAGGCTCTCCAGCGTTGCCGTGGGCGAAGGAGAAAACAGCTGACTAGAGACATATGCTGGAACCGCGGCTGTTGTGGGGATCTGTGTTCACCAGTCAGCACCCACCAGGGTCCTGCTCTCCCAGCCTCTGTACTGGTCACACGAGGCCTGGAGTCTACCCTGAACTCAGGCAGCATTCCAGGCGCGGGGCTGGGGTGCCTGGAAGCCCGACCCCCACCTGCAGCTGCTCCTCGCCTGGTCTTGGAGGACTCCTGTCTCCCTTCTCCCACACTCCCACCACTCCCCAGGCTCCACCCTGAGACTCTGCCTTCCTCTGGGTACCCTCATGGCCGGGCCACCTTCCATGCACCAGTGACACCTAGCGCACCTCCCCGCCCTGGCCGCTCCTGGGCCCGGCCTCACCCATCCACTGCCCCTGCACCTGCTGAATGAGACATTCTAAGGGGGTGTCTGCCTGACTCACGGCAACACCCACGCCCTGAAAACGCCCCCACCGAAAAGAGCAGGTGGCCACATGTGTCTGCCAAGGCCCTGCCCCCGTCCACAGCTGCCCAAATGGGGGTGAACATCTGACCAAGCTGGGCCAGCAGACACTTGTGAGACTTCAGAACCGGGCCTGAGAAATTCCAGTTCTGTCTGCTGCTGCTTGACCTGGGGAGAGCAGGTGCATGAGGGGGGGATGGGCCAGGTGTCTCCAGCCTTGGGCACCAAAGCCACAGAAGCCCGGTCTCCAGAGAGAGCAAAGTGTGGGAGAGGGATAGAGCTGGGGGCCCACGCAGCCCCAAAGAGGCCCTGAAAGGGCTCCGGTGCCAGGCAACACTGTAATGACTGCAAATACACACCCATCCCTGGGCTGCCTCCAGAAACGGTCTCAGCTGAACCACGAGTCCTCCACTGGGCACGGGGTGCACGGGATGGGAATACATCACTGGGAGACCTTTAGAGCCCAGCATCCCACGGGGAGAGGACCAAAGCCCCCCAAGACTCAGCACACACCCCAGCTGTGCCACACGCTAGGCTGCTCCACCCAGCCAGGGACGGCGGGAGCAGACAGCTCTGGCTGCAGGATCCCGGTCCCGACGGCCACGCCCAGTGAGTCTCCACTGGGTCCTGGCCACAGCCCAGCAGGGGCAAAAGGACATTTCCTCATTTTGTCTTTAAGAACATCCTTTGTGTGTTGCTGAATCTTAAACACAGGGCAATTTCACCAATGTGAATCTACTAGTTGCTACCATAATTCACAATTCTAAAACATTTTCCCAGAATAAGAATTTATCTTCTTAAGTCACAGCTTCCCAAACCTCATCCTATGGCTGCCAGGGCAAACCACGGGCCTGACAGCTGGAGTCGGGAAGGATGTTTTCTCTGGACATTTCTAGAGTAGCAAAGACATTAGCCCAGCATCCTTTCCCTTGATGGACCCAAAAGTTCCCGTGACATCCTGCTCTTAGAAGGAGACAGACCAGGCTGAGCCCCGCCCGAGCCCCGGGGAGGAGGGGGAAGCGAGTTACCTCGCCCGTGGGCCAAGAGAATTCGCCATATCCGAGCTTCACATCCAGCCCGAACTCCCCCCGGTAGACGCAGCCGTCCTGCCACTCCTGCACGCCCCGGACCAGCTGGATGTAGGCCTCCTGCAGGCCCTGCTCCCTCAGAGGGCCCTCCTCCTCCTCCTCCTCCTCCTCAGGGGTTGTCAGGAGGTTCCTAGGAGGACAGAGCAGAGGAGAGAAGAGCAAGCGGCTGAAGCATCTTCAGAGTGACTGCGCCGCGTGCAAACCACTGTCGCGTTTCATCCTGACACCCCGGGGCAGGTGCCGATGTCATCCACATCCCACAGCAAAGGAAAGTGAGGCGCAGCAAAGGAAAGTGTGACCTGGTGCAGCGGTTGCCCAGGTCACACGGGACGTGGAAAGCGCAGCAAGGGAGCAAACAGACGAGGGCAAACGGCTGCCGGTCCTGGAGGCGGGATCAGCGAGTCCTCTCCCGCCCAGGGCCTGCTGGCTCCACCACCTGGGCCCCGACGGCCTCTGCCCCACCCCAGCCTGTGCTAGGCACATGCGCACATGGCAGGGTCCTCTCACCAGAGCCAGCAGCATCAGCCGCGCAGGAAGCAGACACTCAACACACACACGTGGACCCATGGAGGGTCCGAAAGCAGCTCGAGAGGCGGCCAGCTGGAGTAAGCTGGACAGATGGCGGATGGAGGGACACAGGGAGGGGGACGCACAGCAACAGGGAGAGGACATGGGTGCAGGTGGGTTTGTCATCACTTACAAGTGGGCCCCACCCTGCCATACAAGGCCAGGGGAGAGGCTTGGAACACACCCTCTCACGGCCTCAGGAGGGACCAGCCGTGCCAGAACCTGTACCTCGAGCTTCCGGCCTCCAGATCCGAGAAGACAGCCTTGCTGTTTCAGCCACCCCAGTCTGCGGTGTTTTGTTGTGGCAGCCCTCGCAAAGTAACGCACCTTGCTACACAGGACAGGTGTTACTTGTTTACTAAGAAATATATATCTCAACAGGGAGCGAAGATGGCCTACCCTGAGAATGAAAGAATCAGAAACTTTAATTTTTTTCCTGAAAAAAAAAGTGGAACTGATTTTGACGTTAAGTAGGAAAAATCTGTAAGGCCCACTACGGGGTCACCAGAAACGGTCAGCAGGCACAGTGGGCAAGAGCCTGGCCACTCGGCTCTGCCACCTCTGGCTGTTTGGCCTAGATGGGCTCCTTACACATGTCATGACTCAGTTTCCTCATCTGCAAGACGGGGAGGCCTGCTTGGGCCACAATAACAAAGCACCACAGACTGGATGCCTGAACAGATGTCTAGTTCTCACAGTTCGGAAGGACAGAAGTCCAAGGTCCACGTGCCGGCAGATTTGCCTCCCGGTGAGGGCTTGCAGGCAGCTGCCTTCCCACTGTGTCCTCCCCGTGAGGACAGTGAGAGAGGACGGAGCTCTGTTCTCTCTTCCTCTTCTTAGGAGGACACTAATGGCATCATGGGGGTCTGTCCTCGAGACCGCATCTAACCCTAACCACCTCCCAAAGCCCCACCTCCAAATACTATCACACCGGGGGGCAGAGCTTCAACATATGGACTTTGGAGGTACACAAACCTCAGTCCAGACTGGGGACAAATGCAATAGGGTTCCGGGTGGGTTTCATGACATGCTACAGGAAGGCCCTGAGGGCAGCCCCTGGCCCACAGCAGCCCTTGCTATTAACACTGAGAGCTGTGAAGAAGCTGCATTGACTTCGGAAACCCCCACCTCGAGTGGGAAATGTATCCTTACATACCCTAGGCGGTGAAGGGGCCGGGTGCAGTGGCTCACGCCTGTAACCCAGCACTCTGGGAGGCCAAGGCGGGAGGACTGCTTAAGGCCGGGAGTCCAAGACTAGCCTGAGCAATAGTGAGACCTCGTTTCTATAAGATAATTTAAAAATGATCCAGGCGTGGTGGTGCACACCTGTGGACCCAGCTACTTGGGAGGCTGAAGCAAGAGGATTGCTTGAGCCCAGGAGTCAGAGGTTGCTGTGAGCTAGGCTGACACCAGGGCTCTCCAGCCTGGGCAACAGAGTCCCTGTCTCAAAAACAAACAGAAGGTTGTCTGCTAGGAGGTGAGATGGGGTGGGCAGAGCGTGCAGGCGAGCAGGGAACACGCGAAGACCCGGCGTGGATTCCAGTTAGCCATCGTTGTCATCTTTCTCATTGGTGGTTGTTACAACGCTGAGGCTCTTCTATTCCTCCAGAGACTAGTATTTTGGGGATCAACACTAAGCGATTTTTCATGCTTGCCACAACGATGCACTCCGCCCACTCCGGGCCCCTGGGTCAGGACCCCACCTCCCTGCGGGGGGCCTCCCCCCGCACCTCTTGGCGAAGACCCCAGGGCTCCCCAGGAACCCCCGGTCCTCAGCCGCGGAGAGCTCGTAGTCCAGGGCGTAGGCGGAACGACCGCCTTCCATGTCTTCGAACCTGGAAGCCAAGTAGACGGAAACCACGCGCTCGCCCCCGTGCTCTCGCCGGGACCCGCCCCGGGGAGCCAGCCCCCCTCGATCGCGCCGGGGTCCGGCCGTCCCCGCCCCCGCCCCCAGCTCAGCCTTTGGGGAACCAGGTCCCGGCCCTTCCGCGGGGCGGCAGCCCGGCCGAGGGCGCCACCTCGCGGGCTCGGAAGCCGGCGCTGGGGCAGCGGGACACCCGGTGCGGGAGACGAGGGCCCAACCGCATCGCAGCCCTCCGCGGCCTGCCCGGGGACGCCCCGCCAGGGCTCCAGCGTCCCGCAGCCCCAGCTCCCGCGCCCCTGCCGCAGGCCGCACCGAGGCCCGGAGAGCTCGCCCCGGGCAGCGGCCAACGTAGCGCGCACTGCGGCCAAAACAGCGGACTCTGCGCTCCGCCGGACAGCGTCGGGTTTCCCTGGAGACGGGCTTCGCCCCGCCCCCTCCCCGCCCCACCAATCATTGCTCCCGCCGAGCTCGGGCTCCGCCAATCCCCGCCCCGGCCCTTCCCCGACCTGGCACCGCGCCCCGGGTTCCGCCAATCCCCGCATTGGCCCCGCCCCTGCCAGCCAGCCCCGCCCCAGCTTTTTCCCTTGGTTCCGCCAATCCCCGCCTTGGCCCCGCCCCCGCCAGCCAGCCCCGCCCCAGCTTTTTACCTCGGTTCCGCCAATCCCCGCCTTGGCCCCGCCCCTGCCAGCCAGCTCCGCCCCAGCTCTGCCCCGCGCGCTCCACGTGGCTAGCTCTGCCCCGACTAAGGCCTAAGGAAGCGGGGCGGGATTCCCGGGTTCCAGGGGCGCCTCCTCCACCCCTTGTTCGCTCTGCCCCAGCGCACGTCTCTCTCCTCCGGGACCCCCGCAGCCCCTGGCAGCCACCTTGGTTCCTTGGTGCCCTGGCTCTCGGCCGCTCAGACCTTCCCCTCGGGTCCCCGGGTCCCCTCGCTGCCGCTCCCTCCGAGCAAGCGCGGGCAGCTGCGCAGCGCAAGCCGAGCTGTTCAGAATTCAGTTAGGGAGAGAAAAGAAGAAAGCCAAGTAAAACTTCAAAGCATCCTACAAACCTGTGAGGTCGTAGCACCTGCTGTGGGTTGAAAGGTGTCTCCTCCCTTAGCTGCGAGTGTGACCTTATCTGGAAATGGAGTCTGTAGAGGTCACGGTGCGCCTGGATCCAGTGCCCGTCCTTAGGAGAGGGAGGTTTGGAAACACAAACGGAAAAATACGCTGTTCTGAGCCTCCGGTTTGGTGTCGCGTTATTACAGCAGCTCTGGGAAACCAATGCACCACCAAAGCATGAATGAGTTTAGAGAAAAGAGAACGGTTGTGGCAAATTTGGCAAGTTTGACAGTTTGGTAGAGAATTCTAAACACTATTAATAAAATGTGATCCCCAAAAGAGTGCTTCTGGAAACTACCATGAACTGAAAAGAATTCAATATGAAATGCTGATATTTGCTTATTATATTCATGAAATATATGCACTGACACATTTTAAAAAATCGGTGTAGGAAGATTAAAAAGCTCTATTTCCACAAATGAATACAAATGCAGGTCAGGCACAGTGGCTCTCGCCTGTAATCTTGGCACTCTGGGAGGCCAAGGCGGGAGGATCGCTGGAGGTCAGGAGTTGGAGACCAGCCCACTTAGTAAGTCAAAATCCAGCAAAATCTGGGAGGCCGAGGCGGGCGGATCGCTCAAGCTCAAGAGTTCGAAACCAGCCTGAGCAAAAGCGAGATCCCGTGTCTACTAAAAATAGAAATTAATCAGCCAACTAAAAAAAATATATATATATATAAAATTAGCCGGCGTGGTGGTGCATGCCTGTAGTCCCAGCTACTCGGGAGGCTGAGGCAGAAGGATTGCTTGAGCCCAGGAGTGTGAGGTTGCTGTGAGCTAGGCTGATGCCACAGCACTCAGTCTAGCCCGGGGAACAGAGTGAGACTCTGTCTCAAAAAAAAAAAAAAAAAAAAAA
>CAUYRT010012921.1:0-50902 GCA_963574885.1 Lepilemur ruficaudatus | reverse complement strand
CTACTTTGTAAGAGTAGAAGGAGAGGGTTAAAGGAACTTGATTTAAGAGATACAATTCCCCAGAGCACTATGTATGTACTCTCTGGACTACTTTGACAGAGTAGGTTTTTGAATGTAACAAGATAAGTCAACTTGAGTGGTAATATATTTTGGGAAATCCGCTCACTACAAATTGTGACTGTAAACATTGTACTGTAAATGCTTTGTAGTTTTCCCCCAATAAAAATAAAAAAAAAAAAAAAAACAATTCCTCCAGGCTCAAAAAACATAACTACAAAATATAAGACTACATCATATATATATATAAAAATTTAAATAAGATCCTAAGAATGTTTTAAATATTTGAAAGAAGATAAGACTTTCTTTAGATAAGAACTATCTTTCATGTAGTTTTCTTTATGTATAAAGATATGATGTAAGGTACACGTTTTTTAGGGGCTGTAAATTGAATCATTACCAAAATCATAATATCTTAAAAAGAAACACATTTTTAAAAAGAGCTCTCTTGAACCCTTTTCCTATTCCAACTGCTATGTTATTCTTCCTTCCTTTTAAAAAAAAAAAAATTCCTTGAGAGAGGAAATTTACTGTTTTTCTTCTCCATTCTTTCTTGAGCTCACCTCATGCAGGTTTTCCAGCCCATCCCCACTCCACCCAAACTGCTCTCTCTGAGGTCACCAAAGGTCGTTTCCTGGTCATCACCTTAAATGGTCCATCAGCAGTTTCTGGCATTTCCGACTCTTGCTCCTCCTGGTCATGCTTCTATCCATTCATTCCATGACTCCACACTTGCCTTGTTTTTCTCTGGCTGCTGTGTCTCCACCTCTTTGCTGATTCCTCCTCATCTTCCAAACACCTGCCCCCCCAACTTCCTTTTTTTTTTTTCTTCTTTTCTGTTTTATTCACATTCCCTGCCTCAATAACCTCATCCAGGCTTATGGATTGAAATATCTATTATATGTTGATGGTGTTACTCTGAATTATATCTCTTGGCTGAATTCCTGACTAATTTATTCACCTTCCTACTTTAAACCTCTACAGAACAAGTCCTAAATGAAGCTCCAGACATTCACAACCTTACCCCCACACATCCAAATCAGCTGCTCCTATAGCCTTCCTCCTATCAGTGAATGAAAATGCCTTTCCTCTGGTTCAGGGGTTAGCTAACTATGGCAAGTGGGCCACCTCTGTCCCATTGCCTGTGACATATTGTTTATGGCTGTTTCCTTGCCGCAAAGGTGGAGTTAAGTAGTTGCAACATAGACCACAAGGCCTCAAAAGCTGAACATATTTCCTACCTGGTCCTTTACAGAAAAAGTTTACTGACTGCTTTTCTTTTTGCTCTGGCCAAAATTCTAGTAGAGTTCTCTTTACCCTTTTTTTCATAATCTATATCTGCTTAGTCAGATCTTGCTGACCCTACCTTCAAAATAGTGTATATCCAGAAGATAGCCATTGATCACCACCATTATTGCCACCACTTTGATCAATGCCACCATCATTTGTTACCTGGATTATTGAAAGAGGCTCTTAAATGAGGGAATGGTCAATACAGCCTTACTGTATCAATTAATGAAGGAATAGATAAAATAAAAGTAGTCATAACTTTTTAAAAATACATTGTTGAGCAGGAAATCAAGGAAAAAAATTCTAATGCATTGACTCTATGCAGGGTTAAGTGTGCACTGGAAAACTGTACATCAGTTACATGCTTTGAAACAGCCAGACTCTATATAATATAATCAAACTCAAATGATTGGCTTGGGAGGATGGTCTGGTAATGGAAATGACAAAAGCAGTATAGGGTATAAGATGACACGTGGCAACTATGGCTTGACTTCTGGACAGTTATAGTAAAAAGAAGGAGAGAGACTCAGAAACCAGCAGAATTCGCCCTACCCAAAGAGCCTACTCCTCAAATGCTTTGTAGTTTTCCCCCAATAAAAAAAAAGTAAAAAAAAAAGAGCCTACTCCTCTCCAACCCATTGCTGACAAATAGAAAGTGGGCCCTAGACCTTATCACTCCTGGGGATAATCTAGAAACCCTTATGTATATGTGAAATCTATCAATTTTCACATTTTGGCTAATAATTTTTACACATGTAAAACTCTGTACTTCAACACTATGCACAGCAAACTAAATATGCCTGCTGAGAGTTATGACCCATGCTGTAAATTATCACCATTATGCTTACACAGATGACATTTCTTCCCTCTTAATATCCTTGGGTGGTGGCAGAAAAGAATGACTCTGGAATTTTCTTTGCCCCAAACTCCCTTACAAACGAATTTACCAAATAGTGACTGCTGCTTTGTCCTCAATAATTAAAAATGCAAGAAATGTAAATTTTCATATTAACCAATATAACCCCTAGGCCATTCATTCATTTAGGTAGCCAGTAAATGAATATTTATTGAGAGGCACTGGGTACTTTGAATTAAACAGCAGGATGGACATGACTCTACCTTTTTCAGGGAGAGACAGACAATAAATGCTACCAAACAAATAAGTGAATAATTGCAAATTATTTTATATTATACAAGTATTTTATATACGTATGCATTATATATACTGTATATAATACATGACATAAAGAAGCTCCAAAGAATCATGTGCTACTTAAAGTTTTGCTTCTTTTGAAGTTTTCTTAGTCAATCAAGCACATTCCCAGTGAGGGTCATTCCATGTTGTAGATATCTGTAGCTTTCCCATTATGCCCACATAGTTTCTGAAAGTAGGATCTGAATGACTTGTCAAGTGAAATTAAGTGATAATATGGAAATTATCCCTGTAATAACTCTTTTTTTGTTTGTTTTAACCTATTCTTTCAGTATATAATCTCTTGACAAATGCATAGATATTTGAGCCACGTAATATTTTACTCAACTTAGTTTAGGGTCCTGAACCATGACCTTAAAGCACATTTTAGAGTTCTCGTCAGGGAAATAACTCCAGAATCTTCCGGGGAACTTTTGAGAAGGCAGGTGTCTAGCCCAATCCTGGACCTATCAAATCAAACTTGCAGGGTTGGAGATTTTGAATGTGTACTTGGCAAAGTGGTTCTGTGCTCAGGGGAATTCTAAATGGCTTTATTAATGGGGATATCAGGTGCAATATGTGGGAGAAATATTTACGTAACTTTTCCTGAAAATCCAAATCTTCAAAAAGAAAAAAAAAATTTAAAAAGCAAGGCAATCCCTTTCCATTACTACAACATCAAATCTGCATTTAAAATACACCTACACTACCTACAAGCAACTTAATTTATGACTATAAATCATCAGGAGAATATGCCTGCTGAATCTGCCAAACTAATTTTAGGATGTGTCCACAGATAGAGAGTAATTTGTCATCTCTGCTCTGCACTGGTCAGGTGACATAAATTCCACGCATCTTGCTGTCAGAAGAATACACACATGTTGGAACCCAGCCAGAGAGGACAACCCGTGAGGGGCATTCCTTGCTCAGAGCCACATGGCTTCCAGTTCCCAAGATGATCTTATTGGTGCTGTTCATGTTGCCTGTGTGGGGTGAGAGATGGGCGAGGAGGGCCTTGATTTTCCATTTTCTTAACGCAATTTTAAGAAATCAGAAATCAAGTATCTCTGGGCAGCCTCCCCTGATAGCCTGAGTTGGCAACACTCTGGATGGGAGAGATGACACACGTAGGTGTTTAACACAACCAGCTGGAGGCTGAGAAAGGGCTTACTGACTGGGAGTCAAAGGTCGATGGCATAGAGGTTTTCTTCCCTCTTACTATCCATTCTAGGACTAGACACTCTATCATAATGCAGAGGTTTTATGTATGGTTTCCAAGGGTAGAAAGAGCACAGGGAGGAATATTTGATTCCACATGAAGAAATTCTTTCTAAAATTCAGTGTTGTTCTCACATGAAATGCACATAGAGGAATTCTCCATCCACAGGCTCAAGGGCAGCAGAGATGAGCACATGAAGAGGAGCACACAATGTACTGTCCTTTAAAACATGGGCTTGTTGTCAGAACCGCATTCTTATCATTTTGATTTACTTGCTCTGTGACCTTGGGGAAATTATTTATGCCCTCCAAACTTCAGATTCCCTGTCTCTAAAGGAGGAAAATCATCCCCATCTCTCAAGACTTTGAGGGTTAGGGGAAACAGCGACTCGTGAGTAGTTAGCATGGCAAGGATGTGCTTAATGACAACTATTAGTATTGTCAGGGATTTGGGGATGTGGGTGGAGTCAGTGAACTAGAAAGTTGCCTAAAATGGGAAGCAGTGAGGTGCATTTTTGATCACATTATCTGCCTGCCTGAATTTAAGAGACATCACGCGTTAACCTCCACTAAGCCGGCAATCAGATAAAGTGAAAACCGATGAACCCTGAAGCAACTAAATAGTCAAAAATAGAATTGTGAGGAGAAAATAAGGAGCTTATTTACAGACAGTGGAAGCTAAAAATCAGAGAAGATTTTAGAAGTTTTCAAATTTACTCATACCCTTCCTTAGATCCCTTTTTAACATATGTTTTATCTTTAAATTTTAAGATCATTCATTGATGGATTCTGGCAATTCTCCCCCTTTTCAAAGAAAAATAATACCCACCAGCTATCATTTAATATTGGAATTGTGAGCCAGGAAGACATTTTCATGTGTGGTTAAATTTTCTTCACCAACTCAAAGTTACAATGTTCTAAGAACTGATTTCTAGATTGCTGGGCTATCTATCCTGTGATACACATGCAAATCCCATATCTTGCCATTGCCCACTTGGTCAGAAGAATTCAAATGCCTTTCCTCCTACCTAGTGCCTGCTGAAAACATGATCTCCCTGGAATGCAGAGACAGATTTGGTAGAATGTTCGTATTTAACTAAATTATTAAATGTGAATTTGATGCATTTTGTAGTAGGAAAAAATAGTGTGCCCTTAAGTAACATTTTTGGACTGTTTCAATTTGGAGTATGTGGTGTGAAATTTTAAGAAGTTTTATGAAAAGTTCAGTCTAAAAACACAACTTGTTGGGCATTTTTCCCTATTCGTGTAAAAAAAAAAAATGCTTGGCACCTGACCTCAGAGGCTATGGATAACATAAACTGGAAGCATTCAAATGTGGTCCATACAAACCTCAGAACAAGATGTATTTTATGCCACATATTTCTCTTGATCATTTAAAAACTGTTAGTTTTTATGTTCCTTTCTCCCTCCCACACAATTCTTCAGAAATTCTCATAGACAAGCAAACATGTCAAGTTCACAGCTACTTAATGGCCATTGGCTGGTTATTAAATGGTTTTCAGATATACTAAAGCCATGACAGCAGACTAGCCAGACTAGTCAACTTCTATTCTTCTGAAGTCCTTTGATTAGTTTCCAAGAACACCTTATCCCCAGTGTGTCGGGAGGACTAGGTAGGCTCGGTGCTACTTAGGCCCCTGAAACAGATTTTGGATTAGTGATGGCTGTGTCTCAGCACTTATTCTCCACCGCGCCCCCTGCCCAAAAAAAGAGTTACATTTTCTTGCAAAAATTCTTGAGTAGATTCCCAGATATAAAATCATCCACCCATGCCATCTCTATGACACTACCCTACCTCTATTATGCCAAGTGGTCCATTTTGACTACCAAAGGATATTCCCATCCAAAATTCTTTGTAGTAGAAGAATGTTCCCTCCCACCCTCTAGCTACTCTTTTCAATCCACACTGGTGTGTGCACTGGGTGATAAACCTGCAGCCTCTTAAAGGCTTCCTGAATTCTGCTCTTTATTTTGGGTTTTCTAATTCAGAGAAACTTAATTGTCCCTGCCAGAAATGCAGGCATCCTCCTTGACTTGACATCATATAAATCCTCATTCAACTTCAGCATATAAATCACTTACTCCTCCCACTGATTTGCACCTTAAATATTCACAGCTCTGATTCCCTTTGTCACATCCCTATCACCTTAAAATGAGCTGAGGTTTCAATTCTCTCGCACCCACACCATCCTAATGGCCTCCCAACTGCATCCTGCCTTTACCCCGCTTCCCCCTCTGGCCAGAAGGACCTTTCTGAAATGCAATGTGATTACATAACTTCCCTGCTTAAAATCTTCAATGACTTCCCTTGATCTTAGAATAACGTTCATACAAGTTTCTGGGTGCCTTCTTCCACTTCATCAAGTATCACCCTTTCTTTTATACCCTAAATCCAAGCCACATGGAAGTTTTATTCGTGCTTGAGTGTACGTACAATGTACCTTCTTAGAACGCCCTCCTGTACCTACTATACATTCCCATTTTCCTTAAATCCCTCCTGTATAATTTGTATTTGTTTTTCATATTTAACATTTAAAATCATTCCTTCTGGAAGCTTTCCCTGCCCTCCTACCCCTAGTCCAAGTCTGGGCTAGGTCTTCCCATGTGATCCCAAAGCACCTGCATTCATTCTACTTCAGCACTGGCTGCCTTGCCCACCGTTAAAAGTACTTCCCATTGAATCCCTCACCACAGTGCCAGGCACATGAATAAATATTGTAGAATGAGTGATTGGCTACTGAACAGCTCTTGCCCACCAGGGCACCACAGTCACACACTCTAACCGGAAAAAGTTAAAAGACCTCATTCAGTTGTTCCACAAATAGTTACTGAGTATTTGTGGGACAGATCTGATGCTAGGTTCAATAAATACCCAGCAGGAACAAAATAAACTTACTTTTCTACACCATTGTATGTAGTCAAATATCAATTGCCACCAAAAAGCAATGTTGAACACTAGGAAATACGGTCACCATATATGTGGCCTGTGATTCACGGCATATCTACCTGCCAGCCGGTGATGAGGTTTTGGGTCATACCATGTTAATGTTTTTACATTTTCACTCCTTAGGACATGTGTGGAAAATGGTAAGAAACAAAACATTCTTACCTTCAGCTGGCCCCATATGTGGAGAGCTGAACAAAAGGCAAGAACCTTCAAGGTCACTACCTTCTTCATTCAAAGGCAAGTAATCCTAAGCAGCGTGCACGCCCCCTGGAAGAAAATTCCTACAAAATGTGCCCAGTCTTTATTTGAAGCCAAGGCACCGAAGAGGTTCTCCATCCAGGAGAGCAGGAATGCAGAGTTCTGAACGTGCTGGAGAAATGCCCCGCTGTCAGCAGCTCTTCTCAGCGCGCTACTTACTGACAGCGGCGCCCAGGAGGCCTTCCAGTGGTCATGAAAGCATCCACTGAAGAGGTTTAGATTAGACACATCAAATTTCTCATGTCTATAACAAGAAAATTGAGTTATCCTTCCCAAATAAGAGGAAATGTGCCTTCTGGGACCATATATGGCTGCATTAAAGTATGTATATATGGACCCTCACTACAAGTGTTTATCCAACTACTGAATAAAGAAAAACAAAACGTTTACATTATCCACATTCTCCACCACATGAAGCCCAAATAAACAAAATCAGCTTTTTCTTTACTCCTAAGTCATAAATTATCACTCCAGGCAAGTGGTTTATTGGCACTTTCCAAGGATGGATTAATCTGTTCTCCATTCATTCATTCAGGTCATGTTTTCTGTTACGTTACTAGCAGGGCTGTGACTTGGCAACCAGTATTTTTTCTCTTTTCCAGAAAAGTATACAAAGCCTTATTCCTTTAGCTCTGCAAATAATACTTGCAGCAGTAAATACATGCATAAATAAAATAGGCCATTATTACCGATATAGCTATTTTTGTCTTCTTGAAATTGCATTACACATTGTCTTTCAGGTTTAAGGTCATCGGTTCCTTCCCATCATTGTCTGTACTGTCTGTGAAGACTGCTCTCTCATGCACACAGTTCGGTTTCTTGCTCCTGCCTGTCACTGTGTGTAGGCGCAGCTGCCCTTCCTCCTTACTTTTGCCTGAAGGAATGGCATTGCTGACTCAGTGGCCCCCACCTCGCCGGCCACTTTCACTGCCAATATCAGCTCCATCAACTGCCGGAGTCATCCTTCTAAAATACACCTCTGACCCTCCCTTGAACCTTCACAGTCTCCCTAATTGCTTTTGTATTAAGGAATTCTCAATATTTTCCCAAATGCCTCAAGCATGTGGCTTATGTATACTGGTTTTTTCTCTCCCAGTGATTTTGTTCACGCATTGCTTTGCCTGCTGTAACAGCCAAGCCTGCCCTTCCAGAGCATAAAGCTCCTCCTCCAGGGAGGCTTTCATGATTTGCCAGCCAGAGATTATTGCTTCCTTCTCTGACTCCTCCACGGTATTTCTCTGTCCTTCTTTAATGACATCAGTCTTATGCAGCAGTGTATTATACTGAATTATATGCTTAGTGGTTTTGTTTTTACTGTATTGTTTATAGTTTAAAGACAAAGTTTTTGTTGTTGTTGTTGTTATTTTGGATCTCTTTCTCTCATGGAGGAACCTCAAAGTTTTTAAAATTAATTTATTCAATTGGCTTGAATTCAGAGAATATCCTACAAATTTTACTCTATGTGTGGGTCTTGTAATTTCATTCTTTTGGAGATAATTCTTATTCTAAGAAACTTAGTGTGGTTTGTGGTTTAGAGTCATGGTTTAAACTGCCTTTAGGAAGAATAAAAAACAGCTGGTGTCCAAGGAGCTCTGGAAATTAGTCAACAAATTAATTGTAGAACATAAGCCAAGAGTAAAGAAGTTTCACTTGCATATTTCAAGTTCTGTCTATATTATTTCTGTGAAAAGATACTGTTTTAGAAAATTAAATATGTCAAATAATGTTTTGTTTTGTTTTCTTTTTACTAAAAGTATGGACAATACATCCAAAGAAAATACTAAAGAACCAAAATACGAATGTCAATACCCTGGTGTTCCAATTGCTTTTGCTTTATTTAGTCAAGTCTATACTATTTAATATAACCCAGTACTTAAGGAGGTTAAAATTAATCTGGAGGGATATTTTATTTCAAGTGTGTGGGATAAAATATTGTTATAAATGATGAGAAAAACTTCTATTAAAATATTTATAATAATATCAAAATTGATGGTACTTATAACATAGAACAATTCACAAGGATTTCAACTAAATTCAGCAAATAATGGTTGATCATCATCTATGTACAAGAAATTGCCCAAGAAAATAAGAGACTCAAAGACAAATAAAGACTTAGCACCCTGAAAGCTCAAATTTAGGAAGTTTGCAAGAAATGCACAACCATAAATTAAGTGATGGGAGCAATATGACAGACATCAGGGCTGCCCCAGTTTAAGAGGAGGAGAAATCACACATGGTTGTGGGTATAAGAAGTGTTCTGATATCAAAAACTTGAATGGTAGGATTATAAATAAAAGAATAAGTTGAGGAGGAGACTTCGTGGGGAGAGAAACTGGCATGGTCAAAGGCTCAGAGAACTTGCAGATGAAAGGGATTAGAAATCAGGTTGGTGCCATGAGAAGCCCTGAGCCAAAGCCATCTTCTGGAGGCTCCCTTGGGTGACATCACTCACTGAGAAGGATAATTTGAAAACATGGTTGATGACTCAGAGCACAAATATTTGTGAGGTCGTCATAGTGAGGGGTGTCCTATATTTTTGAGGTTCATAGAACAGGTTAGAAACAGCACTAGCTTTCAAATGCTCACAATCCAAATCAATGTTAAACAAGTTAAACTGCAGGCAACAGATATGTATTTTTCACCTAGCCTAGAGAATTAAAGTCACTGACAAGTCCCTGCTCCAGCCTCCAAGCCACCCGTCATATTGTACTTCCCTCCATGTTCCTCTGGGTCTTCATAAGGAATCCGGATTAACTAGGTCCAGTGGCCAAATTACTCAAAACTTATGATTTCACTAAAATGAGCACCTTTTTCTAAATGAACTAATCAATTTTCTCCTGCCTCTGGGCCTTTGTCCTGGCTCCTCATTCTGCCTCTGTCCCCTAGCCCGTGGGTGTGGCTCACTCCCTCACTCCCTCCAGGCACTTCCCAAGGAGCTCTTCTTGGACACCTAGCAAATATCAAAACCTCACCACAGCCCTCTTCATGTTTCTTCATAACCGTATAACCTTCTAACATCCTATGTGATTTATTTATTTGTCTGTTTTTGTCTGATTCCTTACCCCGGAGACCCAGGATGTCTATGTTAGTCACTCATGTATTCACAGTGCTTAGAATAGTGTCTAACATATAGTAAATGCTCAATAAATCTTAAATCAATAAATACATGTGTGAATAAAGTACATGTACAATATTTACATGAGTATTTGACACAGTCCCTATTTTGCTTTATAGCACTTACTGTTCTGACTACTGTTTCTCATTACTTTTACTGATTCAAGGAAGATTTATAAAGCATCTCCTATATAATCATCATTGTATCTAGTTCTTATAAATCATATAGAGTGGTTTTGATATTTAGGAAGAAAATAATAAGAAAGGAATAACAAATAGAGTATGAATACTATAGGATTTAGCTGGTACTTTAAGAGAGGAAACAAAGATACTCTGGTATCTTCAGGGGTTTGCCCCAGTGGATCATTTGCTACAACTAGCAAATGAAAAAAAAAATGCCCTACAGTAAAGCATGGGCTTTGGAATTGCACAGATCTAAATTCTAATTCCAGTGATACCATTCATTATCCATACCTCATTCTCCTAGTCATTAACTTCTCTGGGTCTAAGTGATTTCATTTTTAAAATGAAGATCACAATCTTAACCTCACATGGAGAATGTGAACTATCAAATGAGATCATCTATGGAAACAATTAGTCAAGTCCTTGGCACGTAGGAGCAATTAAATAAATGCATGTGGAATGAATTAATTCTTGATAAGTGGGGAAAATGTAACTAGAAAAATTTGGCTTTTCTTCAACCTATTTCTGCTGTGTGGTACCCACCTATACCTTTACTCATGATGGTCCCTATGGCTTCAATACAATAAAGAGTAAATTGCATTATTTACTGATTAATTACTGTGTATACTATTATTCCCATTTTGCAGAGAAGGAAATTGGGCTTAGTTGGCTACATTAAGTAACTTGCACAAGCCCACGAGGTAAGCAGCAGAGTTAAGAGTTTGAACCCAGATGAGCTCACCTCCAAAGCTGGTTCCGCAATCCTGGGGAGCAACGTGATGGCTCCAAATTCCCTGAACTCATAGTCGAGACATTACGGTTTTCTAAGCTTACATAGAACCTTATGCATGTTTCTTTCATAACTTATAGTAATTTCTTAAACTTATTTGTTTCTCTTCTTTTTACATGTCTACATCACCTTCTAGAACCATCTCTTCTATGTAATTGTTTCTATTTTTATATCTTGAATGGATTTTCACTGAACACCTTTCACAAGAAGTTCAAAGAAACCCATAAAAACCAATACTTGTTGAACATGTATTTAGCTATGGGCTCTGGTCTGATTATTCTACTCCTCAACTCACACATTCATCACAACAATTCTATGTAATAGTACTACCTTTATCTTCACATTAGAGATGATGAAAATGAAATGCAATGAGGTAATGAGTTCACACAGCTTAGATTTCACCACTAGGATTTGAACTCAAGCATTTAGATTCCAGAGCCCATATTCTTGATCATGAGACTATATTGCCCCACATACACCAGGACAGATTAGATCATTTCTTTTTTCATAAATCCTATGAAAATGCATTTTTATAGAGTCTAAATTGTATTTCTAAAGAAAAAAGAAAAAACTACACTTCTATAAACTATGAAGTAACAATATTTGGTAAGTCTTTATTTTTCCTGTGACACTGGCATCTTCAACTAGTCAAACTTAAAAAGCTCGTTTACATAAAATAGATTAATCTACTATCTGATAGAAACTCCAAATTTTAGTTCAGCACCTATAAAACTGTTAGTGGTATCAGTTCCCCCCACGCCAAATTGGAAACACCATATTGGTGATCTTCATTGCCTTAAACAGGCTCCAAGCTGTGATCTTGTAAGATACTGGATTTTAAATCATAACCTTGCATAAACTCAAAACCCAAAATAAACTTTAACAAGACTTTTTCCTTTCAATACCAACTCAATATATTTTTTTTTTTTACTTTCTAAGTAAAATGATTTAAACATAGTCTATTTTTAAGAGAGAGCAAAGAATGTGTTCACAGTAAGTTGGAACACTGTACAAGTGCACTGGCTTCACTGTTATCTGAAGGACAAAGCATTAAATCACACGGAGGGGAAAGCCAGCATGTTCTCTTAGAATACAAATAGATTAGCGTCAGTAAGAGCTTTGTCCAAGAAAGGGAAAAGACACCTACCCAGAGAATAAATCATGCATCATGCACATGAAACCTATAATTTTAAGAAATATTTTCAAAAAATGTTTTAGCTGATGAATATGACTACTAGATAAAGAAAGCACAGAAAAAGTTCCAGTGAATTTTTTTTTAAAGTGGACCTTCTAAATTTGGTTAATGTACCCCACTTTTTATCTATGTTCCTTATATAAGATACGATTCACCAGTGGTTTTAGAACTCACAGAAGAAAAATCTACATAGATTCTCTCTCTTTGTGTCCTCTCTGTTCCTTTCTCTGTCTCTCTCTGTCTCTCTCTGTCTCTCTCTCTCTCTCTCTCTCTCTCTCTGATTCTATGACAGTACTTAACATTATTAGGCATATAAGAACCTTCCCTAAGTCGAAATGTGTAAGAAACCCATTTCCCTCAACATACAAACACTCGTGGTCTCTTCAGGTTTTTATAACATACAATTTAAAACGTCCTCACTCAGAACTCAAAGAAAAATATTTCTTCTTACCATATATTCCATGTTTGCTGCCGGTGGGAACACTTTGCCCCGAACTTGATTATGGTAATCAAGAATAGCGATCATGTCATTCTGCGAAATGTAGCGCTTCCGCCTGGCTTTGGGGATATCCGCAGAATCTAGTTGCGCTTTCAGAGCTGCTTCAATATCAGTGAAATTATTGGTTGGCGGGGATGAGTCAGTGGAATTGAGTAAGACGACGGTGCTTGCTTCACAGAGAAGGGAGAACAGGAGCGCACTGCTGACGGCAGAGATTGCTATCATTTCGAGGGGTGGAGAAGAAGAGGCCACCGAGTTTACTTTGCTTTAAAGCAGAAAGGTAGAGTTAGGGTCCATGAAAAAAAAAAAAAAATAGGGCCAGTGGGTGTGAATTTACAAAGTTATCATTTGGGAGCATTGCTCTTGATTTGACTTTCTCCAAAAATCCAAACAAATGTTGAACTCAAGCCTAGGAGATAACCTATAGGAGAGTATTCATTTTGTTTAGTGTTATGAGGCAGACCCCTAAGAGGAACTTTCTATAACTAGAGAAAAATAAACAGCATGACCACTAACCCTAAAATGAATGTGAACCATTTGCCCCAAATGTCTAAATTACAAAATGCATTACTGCATATTTATTTGCAGTAGGAAATCTTTAGGAACTGAAGTTCACCTTGACAGTGAAGAGGAAAGATGCATTACAGGTAATAACAGAGAATGTGCTGACAATGTCTCCCAGACATATAGGTACACCAAGTGATAGAATACATACAAAAAAGTTATAGTAATCCAATCTCATTTCTTAAAAAAAAAAATAAAATGTGAGCTACTTTAAAATCAATGCATGCAATACAAACTTGTTGAGCTAAATAGCTTACCTCTGCACAATGCCAAAATGAATATATTGTTCTTCCAAAAATCTAAAGTTCTTTGCTAAGTTGTAGCATGAACTCTTGTAAGAGGAGTGTGTCTTATTACAAACTCTCAGAGAGCAAAACTCTGCAAGGTTTGAATGCTGCTGGCTACGGGAGCAGCTAACAGCTTTTATATGTCACAGTGTGCAACGTCCAGAAAGGGCAGTCTTTCTTAGGGTCTCTCTTAGCCAAAATCAAGGGGGAGGGGTTTGGAATACAAAAAACAGCGAATGGGTGGCAACCTTTTTTATGTGGGTGGTGAGGAAATTGAGTCACACCCACAGCTTACAAAGTGCAAACCATAAAAGACAAACCCCTTTTTCTCTGGGCTTCCACCTTTTCTGAGTGGTTAATTTTTCTCATTTAATGCTTTCTAGTTCCTGGTTCCCATACAAAAAGAAGAAAGGGAAAAAAAAAATAGACCGTGCGTGGGTTCTTGAAAACACAGACGGCTTAGTAATAAGCAGTACATTTCTTTTTTTTTTTTTTTTTTTTGAGACAGTAAATGACATGGGAGCTAAAAAGAGCAAACTGATATCAAATCAAGAGATCAGCTCACATAGTTAATCTGGGTGGCCACAACTATGGTTCAGGAGGGATGCCAGCCAATCAGCTGTAGCCAAACTATAGCATATGATATTAGGATAATAGATGCTCAAGTGGTTGTGCTCTGTCTCCATGTGGCTTTATTCCTCTAATTCACCTATTTACTCTCTTTCCCTCTCCTGTTTCACCTTTTCTCCTTTTTTTTCTTTCTCTACAGAGTGAGGTCAGCAAATTACTTGCTTTTTACCTGCTTTGTATAAGATGTGAATAAAGGAGCTGATGGCAAATGACAGCAGCCAAGATAACATCTGTTTCAGGTTTAGAAGCATATAGTTGAAATCTTAAGCAGAGAATAGCTCAGCCTCTCAGGAAGCATATTGGAGGGCACAGCAGAGAAGCCATAAAGAATTTAACAGCAGCTGCAGCTGCCAACAGTCAGATGCGCCTTATTAGGAGGATGTCATTGGGCAAAATCAGCGTCAGGCAAAGCAAAAGCCCAAGATTGTGAATATTAAGTCAACTTGTATTGAAAGGACCTTCAAAAATGCCATGTGTCATAATCTTATTAACGAAATGTGGATCATTTACAGTCAGTAGCAATAGGAATCCTGGAAAACCCACACTTTCCAGTTGAGAAAGTTACTTAACATATACTGACTTTTCCAGTTTGCTAAGGTGATTGTCTCCCACATGTTCAGCAGGAGAAGTACTATGTGAATTTACAGGCATCAAAATGATGGTCATGTGGCCCACTGGACAGGGAGCCAAGTTTCCTAGGATGTATTCCCAGATGGGTCACCAGCAGTATGTGTGGCCTAATGCACACTGTTTAACCCTTCATTGGTGCATCTAAAAATGGGAGAGAAAAGGCGCACGTTCTATGGTGAGACAGACTTCATCACATCTCTTAAGACGACAGAAAGTTGTTTGAAACCAGAGTGCCACTGACATTCAAAATATAGCAATGAGACACTGACTTAGCAATAATATGTGTGAGAGTTCAGGTTTGACATATTTTGGTGCATACACAACTCCTAACTAAAGTGAAATCATTTAAGGAGAGTTCTCAGGTTGCAATATTGGAAGCTTTGAACAAGGAATTAATTAACACAGTAAAATTGAACAGGCAAAAACAGGTAATATAAGCATAGGAGGGAAACAGGAATAGTATGGAACATCAGAGCAACTGATGGAAAACACGACTGTTCACAGCTACAGATTTTCAACAACAGGAGCTGTCCAACTAGGGGTCCTTTCCCTTCAGAAAGTTCTCATGGCAGCTTGAATGAATCTCAGAGACGCTGTATTAAGGATTCCCAAATCGAATAGGAAGTTAGATGAGATACTCTCGTGGGCCATCCAGCTCTAAGATCCCTAGACTTTTTGCAAAATTAGTGCCAGCACAGATTAGCCTCTACTTTCTGCATATCTCCTATAGCTGCCCAGCATATAGGGAACTAAAGGACTGAAGAGCAGACGTGAGCCTTTCTTTCTCCAGAGTGGCTTAGTTCTTGCTTAGAACATAATAAAAATCAACCATTGTGTTCAAGATTATACTCTGCTATGTACACAAAGAGATATTGTCCACCTCTAACTTAAAAGACTTCCACAGGGATAAAAATATGATCCTTGTCTGAGAAACTTGTCCGAGCCATAAATGGATTTCCTCTAAGTGGAGGAAGTGGAGGGATGGAGGAGCAGAAAGAAAGAAGGAATTTCTAAACAGGAGATCACCTCTTCGAATCCAATTACATAAAGGCAGAAAAGATAGTTGCCTAATCCTGAGACCCCGAGGCAAGTCAATGATTTCAGATGTCTTTCAGCACACATAGATTACATTGTGGAATTTTTGGACCATTAAGGAAACCCACAAGGTGATGGAATTATAAAAGAAATGACCTGTAGGAGGAGGGTTAAGAATTCTACTTCCAAACAGAGATTATTGCCAGAAGTATTTTAAATGCTTTGGAAATAATTTTAATTTTAAAATACTTGCAAAATTAAGAGGCATCCATCCAAGTTGTCAGTAAGAGAACTATTAATGAACAACTCACAATGAGGTGGTTCTTTATGAGATCTCTTCATGAAAAAGACCGTTGACATGTTTTGAAATCTTTAGGAAACTGCTTGCCAACAGAGACAGAAATGGAATGTGGTTATATTACTGAAAAGAAATGCATATACAATTGGTAGCACCTTGAAACCTGTGAGAAATGGTTATGATTTTAAAATTGAAATCAGATACATTATAAACGTTCCAGAATGGTGCACCTACTTAAGCAAAGGTACTTTGGTGTGCGTGTGTGTACATGTGCATGTATATGTATGCATGTGGCTTTAGTCTAAACCCTTTCTAATCAAAATGTGTTCCAGGGACTGGTAGCATTAAGATCACCTGGGAGCTTGTTAGAAATGCAGAATTTCTGGTCCCGTTCCAAGACCCACTGAATAAGACTCTTTATTTTATCAAGATCCTGGAACAATTCACATGCACATTAAAGTTAGAGAAGTACTATCTAAATCACTTTGTTATTAGAGACACAAAGACATAACCTACTACACACATGCCCGTTGAATAAGCTATTGTAGAAGTCCATCTATCTAGTAACATGGGGAGAATTAGGGACAATAGAGGTATACACAAGTGTCTTTAAAGAGGAAAACACAAGTCAACATCTATTTTATAAGGAAAAAAAGATGACTGGGAAAAGAACCTACATACAGCATCTTACAAAGAAATGATTTAGCAGTGGCCAGAGCCTTTGTAAGATTACTGTGCAAACTCTACCTGTGATTTAATGCATGTTAATTCATCACAAGGTTGTTGAAACAATGGAATGCAGTATATGTGACAAGGCTTATAAAGTGTGGTTTGCCATATAAATAAAAACTATTATTTTATTTTTTCATTCCCAAGACAGAGGCCCAAATCGTCCTTAGCTCCTCTTTCTCAGCTTGTTTTATATATCCAATAACTCTGGAAAACATGTGGATTTTTATCTCTGAAATGTTTTACCAATCTACTCCTTTTTCAATTATCATTATCATGGCTCTTAAAGTTACTCAATTATAAGAAACGACAGTGATCTAGCACCTCTTATATTTTCCTGGATAGAACTTGAGCCCATCCTCCAAAGTGAGGTATCACAAGAATGTAAGAATAGGCTCTATGTATACTCACCATCAAATTGGCACTAACTGATCAACACTAAGGTGCTCACACAGTAGTAATATTCTTCAGGGATTGGGGGGTTGAGGGAGGGTAAACTCACAACTAATGGATGTGGTGAGCATTGTAGGGGGAAAGGGCACACCTCAAATCATGGCTTGGGTGTGGCAAAGTGATAACATGTAACCAAAATGTTTGTACCCCTATAATATCCTGAAATAAATAAATAAATACATAAATAAATAAAAGTTAATTCCATTATCTTTTTTTAGGATTAGGACAATCACCTTCTAGCTGATATTTCTCACTCTAGTGTTATCCATTATTCACATTGCCTTGCGGCTACCTTCCTAAAACCACAAACTGAATCATTTCACTCGTCTACATACAACTCTATTTGCTCTTTCTTGTCCATAGGGCCAAGTTCAAGTGCCTTGACCTGCCTTACAGGGTCCTTGAGAACATAAACCAATTTACCTTTTCAGTCTCATTGGTTGCAGCCATCCCCTTCTATTTCTCTATACCCACCACCTTGTGCCCAACTACATTTAATCACTTTCTTTTTCCTGTTAACTTTCATTAAGAAGCCTATGTGTGTTTGTTCATTGAGTAGGTGGCAGCCTTCTTGCCTCTGGTAATGTAATTATTACAGATAATTATGCAAGTTTTTACTAAAAGAGCACAGTAAACTGCCAGATGATGTTGCATTAGTTGTTTACTAATTCCCTTTAACAAATTACTGTCTTAATAACAAGTCATATAGCATTCTAGAGTCAAAACCTATAGATATCTCAGTGAGCCTTGCAAACATTGTTTTCACCAGTCTAGCCATGAATAATTCTAATCAATCAAGAATATAAATGAGATAATTAAAAGAAAGGTGGAGACTGCAAAAATGGTAAGGCATTTTGGTGTGAAATGTGTCAGATATGTTCATTTGTACTATAGACATTTCTATGTGTAATGTTGTTGAATTTATTGGATTCAGAAAATGTGCAGAATAAATACAAAATATTTTTACATTTTGAATCCTCTGCCTAATATTATATATCATATATGTTACATAATTATATATTAATATAATACATAATAATATATAATTATAATACTAAATATCAAAATACTACATTTTTTAAATTTTGAGAAGTTTTATAAAATATGTATGTAATGCCATCTATTTGTATAATTTATTTTATTACCTAGTATTGCAAAACAAAATTCAAATAACTGCATTTTAACTCACAATTATCTCTTTTTTTTATCTTTCTAACAAAAGGTAATTAGGAACTAAATATCACATAATAATGTTTGTGTAATTACTCTAACTTGTATGTGTTTATTTCCCCTTAGTAAAAAAAAAAAAAAAAACACTTTTAGGTTTGCTTCACTGGAAAAGTATACAAAATTAACCAAAGTGTGACTAACTGTGACCAAACTTGAGGTTTCTCATTGTATAATAGTTCTGAAAAACATGGTCCCAAGCCGCTTTTTAAGTCTCCTACACAGCTTGATTCTAAAATAAACACTTCATAAAATAAAATAATAAAGGACAACTGTTCAATGGGATATTCAATGTAAAAGTAGAATAAAATTGTTTTACAGTTTTCCATTCATACAAGGCCTCAAAAACTTAACATTCCATGCACTCTTTTTCGGAAAGTTGTTAAAGGATTTGCTACAACAAAACAGAGGAGTAAACCAAGAAAGAGATAGATATGGAATCCAAGAAATAGGTGCTACAACATGAGAATAAAAAAATAAATAAGGAATTCCCATGATGATGGTGGAGGGAATAATCAGGGCAAAAGCTATATAGTAGCCCAGAAAGCAGTCAGTCTAGACTGGAACAGAAGCACAAAGAGCTCTAATATATAGTGTTTCCAAGAGAAAAAAGTGAAATTGATAGGCATGAGTCACTCAGACCTATCCAGTGTGGGAGGAAACTACACAAAGCCATGAACCAACAATTGAGATTTATTGAGGGTCTTCATGAAGGCTGGCTACCACAGGAAATTTTTGGAAAATAGTTATGTTTTAAAAAATCAAGAAATATGCATATTGCCTATGGAGCTAACTACCAAAAAGAAATTATTGAAAGAAGTGAAAGTGGTTGCTTCTGGAAAGCAGAAATGTAAGTGGGACTAAGCAACATGGGATTACTGTACTTTTTATTTTAACTTCATACGACTATTTGACTTTTAAAATTCTATACATTTATAACTTGATTAACATAAAAGTAATTAATAAAAATTAATTTGGTAAACAGTGCATATTAAAATATGCTTACGGAGAAAATAAACAGATGACAGGACTGGAGATTTAGATAAAACTGAAACCACATTTGAGTTCGCCTAGCATTCTCTCATTGGGTTTGGTTATATTACAGAAGTTTCTCAGTGGCTGGACCTTTCCTCTTAATAATTCAAAAGCCTTACTCCTAGAATAACCCTTCTATGTTTTAAATGGTCCTAGTCTACTTTCCTTGTTGTATTGTGTTTGAGTCTATGCTTCCATTCTCCAATTCAATTGAGGAAATGAGGCCCTGAATTAACACGCATGTTGCTACTGCACAGTAGCAGTTGCTACTGTAGATTCATGGCCCTGGATAAAGAGAGAGTAGCCTTAACTCTACAGTTTTCTATTCAATCCTTAGAACAGGATTGACATCCTTCAGAAATGCTGGGTAATAAACTCAAGGCTCTTAAAATGACCAAAGTATCTAGTGAATCAAGCAGATTCACAAAGCTGAACTAGACTTCATTAATCTGGACCTTATTGGCCCTGAAAAAGGACAAGCATGAAGGAACTCTTGAAACAGCCAGTGCATTTGTGTTGCTGTCAGCAAAATAGCCAGTGGGAGAGCTGTGTTGTTCTATACTAAAAGAATTGTAGAGCCATTGGATTTTAATTATATAGTCTGAAAGACTATATAATTGAATTTATAATCATCTGGCTCCAGAAGGTATGCAAAATCACATTCATGGTGTGTGCATAAGAGATATGGTTACAGTGGAAAATTCTGGTATGAAATATTGGTTATATCTGCTGAAACACATGAAGAACCATAGGCACTTTTAGAGGCAGATGATTGGAGTTGGGGTATGGTATGGGTTATATGATGGAGGGAAAAAGACTTAGAAATTTTGTGGTTACCCTACAGAAATGATAAGCCCTAAAGTTCTACTGCAGCCTACATTTAGGATAAAGTTGATGCTGGAAAAGAAGAAAAACACAATAGTGATACAAGAGTAGAATATTTATTCTCCACATGCCAAGAATATATCAAAATAAAACCCAATAGGCTGTCTATGTAGTGGCCAAGTAAGCGGAGAGATTTTAACGCACTTATTCCTGGCATCATTTCAGATTTTGCCTATAGTAGGCATTCAAAAGATGTTTGTTAAATTTGATAAATAAACAAGTGCTGTATCAGCATGGCCTTTTCCTAATCCAGGACCTGGGCATACAGCCAGAACAAACTTGTGCTCTCCAAAAGCCGTGCGCACCAGAGTCGTCAATTCTCTCTAGTGCTTTCACTCTAAGGAAAGTCTGGATAAAATTAGTGAGAAAGTCCCATTAGCTGTCAATCTAAGATTGTGTATCCACATATCCTTCAGATTTTGTGTCCCTGATCCGTTTGTGTACATGATTTTAAGTTATTGCTTTTCCTTTAATATTGTTCTTATTTATTTTTATATGTTACCCAATATTCTTTAATGATAGCAAATAATATAAATAATAGTTGCCATGACATATTGAGACTTCTTCTGACAGGAACTCTTCTGAGATAAAGTTTCATCCTCATAACAATCCATAGCTTATGAGAAAGTTTCCATACATCTCTATTTTATACTAAAAATATTGAGGTTTAGTGAGATTATGCGATTTACTCAAGGACACAAAGCTAGAAAATGCTTAAGCTGAGATACAAACCTGTATCTGTCTGAGGGCAAAGTCTGATCTCTTATTTTCTAATAGTATACCATTAATTTGAAAAAAAGTGAGGTTTATATAACTAAATAATCAACCATTAATGATTAATTTTCATTCATTTATTTAGCTCTAAAGGTAACAGCAATAATAATAATAAAAATCTATTAGTCTGTATTCTTAAGTACCTTATATATTAGTTGTGGAAATAAGACATATATAGTGAATTATTAACAAATTATAGAAGAGAATTTATAACAAAATATGTTCATTTATTATATAGTACAAGAAAGTCATCTGGAAATTTTAAAGTGGAAAGAAATCTACAAATATGAAATCAGCTGGGGATTTCTTCACAGGAAATGAAAATTAAGCTGAATGTGAAGGATGCTAGGAATCAAATTGATGAAGGTGAAGACAAGGCTTTCCACACAAAGGAAATACTTAGAAATTAAGCACAGAGACAAAAATGAAAGATAGCACTTTTGGGGACAAAGTGATTAGGCAAACCCAAGGAATAGGATTTATTAAGTAAGTCAATAATAAGGTTTAAATGTCTCAAAAGTTTTAAGCCTAGATGCTTGGAAAAAAATATTTTTGACCAAAAATTTAAGAAGAAATTCCCCTTGGAGAGGAAGTTTAATTTGCATGTGTTGAGTTTGACATGATATGCAACTGAAAATTTCAAGTTGTAGAGTTGGAGACATAGTCCTGGGAATTGGGTAATGGTCAGGATTTATTACACTGGGACGGATGAAAGCAGGACATAGAATTTACTGAATGTCAGGTTCCATCCAGAAACCAATCAACACCAGAGCATTAGTGAATTTGTGAGTAAGTGTGTATATCTTCTTAGTCCAGGAAGGAAGCAGGTTTAAAATTTAAGAAGTCTATGGGAGGAAGATGTGGAAGTAAATATGGGGGGGAAAACCCCAAAATCTGAATATACAATCTCTCATCCAAGGCCCTAGTTATATGTTGCTAGCTATAGATGGGGGTTAGATAGAAGTGTGCTCATTTGGAAGAAAACACAGACCAAATCCCATGAGATTTAATGACTATGATTACAACAAAGAGCAGTAGACTTTCAAAAATATTCTTAAAAGGCTACACATAAACATAATCTTCAAAACAGAGAAGCTAGTAAAATCCTTGAAAGTGATGGTAGAGAGAGAAAGAAAGTGATGGTAGAGAGAGAAATATGTAAGTCAGGCAACAGTCCTTGGAAAACGAAAGGAGTTAGGAAGTAACAGAAAGAAAATCAAAGGAAATAGATGAAGGAATGATTAAGAGAAACAGACAAGAAGGAAATATGCTGGCGTTTTCATAACCATAATTATACACACTATGTTTCATCCTACCTTATCTGCATTTAAAGATTATATAAAAATGAGTAAATATAACAAACTACGTAATATAACATGTTCAAAAATAAAGACCTTGATTATTTTGAAGATGTCATTGTGTTGGGCTGGTGCTCTGTGGATAAAGAATAACGAATATGTGTGTTTTGAAGAAAATTCAAGACTCTGCTTACCACCTAATCTCCCCACTATCTACTGTGGTATAACCCCTGCCCTTTTACTGATGGAAATCCCCAAACTTAGAGTCCCTCATGAGATAAGCAACAAATACAAGGCAAATGTGTACAAAAGGCCAATGTTAAAATGCATTTATGATACCTAAGAGCAACTTTCCATCTTCCTTTCCTATTGATACACTGATATCATAAGTTAATTCAGCCTACATATACCTTGAAAGCCATAACTGATGCACCCCAATCCCCATCCAACCCCAACTTGTAATTGGCCTTAACTCTCCAATTCTCTTAGAACAGTGGTTCTTAAACTTTAGCATTTATCAAAATCACCTGGAGGGCTTGTTTGCTTAAGATTACTGTTCCACAGTTTCTGATTTAGTAGGACTGGAGTAGGCTCAAGAATTTTCTTTTCTAACTTACTCTCAGGTGTTGGTGACACTGATGGTCTGGGCACTATGGGAACAACTGGCTTAGAAGAATATTGTAGTTTTTTTTTTTTTTTGTATAGTTACAGTCACTAGTTAATTTCAGACTTATGTCCTTCACCAGGTAGTATGGCAAGGAGAACACTGTGTGTTATTCTTCTCAGGATCCCCCTAGCACGGTCATAAGCATGGACCTAATGAATGAATGAATGGATTTACCCTCATTTCTACCTCAAGACATTGTTTCTGTGCGTGTGCCTATCCTCTAATGTAGTTAATCCTCTCTCTCTCATTCTTAGAAGAAGACATATATTTTCTTCTTTTAAAAGTAAATCTTCAAACTTGCAACCTGATTTCCTGCATTTCTGGAAGGGATACTGTGAGGCATCTTACTTCCATAATGAGGCATATAACTTCCACAAGTATCCCTTCCTTTTGTAGGATTTTCAGTATTTTTTCTCTACTTTTTTTTTTAACTTTTCTCTGACTCAAAATTTGTACATGTGCTACTTATTTCAGAACAGTTTTTTTTTTTTTTTTTTTTTAGTTGTCATGTCTCTTTATTCTCCTTATCTTTGAAATACAATTAGTTTTTCCTTATCTTTTATGACCTGGAAAATTTTTTTTTTTTTTATTGGGGGAAAACTACAAAGCATTTACAGTACGATGTTTACAGTCACACTTCGTAGTGAACTGATTTCCCAAAATATATTACCACTCAAGTTGACTTATCTTGTTACATTCAAAAATCTACTCTGTCCAAGTAGTCCATAGAGTACATACATAGTGCTCCAACTGTATCTACGTACATCCAACACTCCATTCTAAGTGTACAGTTAAATGATTCGAAGTGAATTTACCAAGGTGTACAGTTAAGTCCCAATTCTTTTTTTAGCCACATTGCTATACTAGCCTGAAATAACTGTTAACAAATCAGACATACCTGCTACTTTGAAGACATTACCATTAAGATTTCAGCTGAGTCACCAAATTCGTTTTGCATAGCTTACCAAACAGCTGTCAGGCTTCAATTGATTTTGTGTCACTTGAAAACCAAGAACTAAGAAGTTAAAAGAACCATATCAGAAGGTTGACACCTTAATCTTACTCACCTCTGGTTCTGTGACTGACATTATTAAGAGATTAATGAGTACTTGTTCAGTGATATTTTTATGCCTTATGAACACTGTGTTCACTATCAATTCTAGTTTATCACCTGTATATTTGGTCATTTTCAATTATCAAATGACATATATTCATGAAAATACTGCGTGCTTTGAATATCTTATAAGATGGACAAGAATCTATTCTTTTGGTGATAACTTACGTATAGATACCTCTCAGGAGAAAAGAAGGGAAAAGCAACTTTTATTAAGTACAATGTATTGAGTGCCAAGATTTGCACAAGCTGCTTCACATTTTATCTCATTTAATCCTTTATTGAATCCTAGGAGATAAAAATAACTATTCTTTTTCTCAGGTGCAGAAACAGAAGCTCAGGAAGGCTGAGGAACATATCGGCTAATAAATGTCAGAGATAAAACATGGAATCTGCCTTGCAAGCCTTGAGTGTTTTCCTATCACTGCCTTTCCTACTCTTCTCACTCAGTCTATCCCGACATTCCTAATCCTCCGAGTTTGGTAGTCTAGTCACACAACACTGCAGCTACTACTGAACTACAGCAGGGTAGGGAAGACAGCCAGCCCAACAGTCAACTAAGAAAACTTGAGAGAAGAGTCAGCACAGAGCCAGTGAAGCAGGGACGGACTGGTCTCTTCATAAAAGAGAAATGGAACTTGCTCTTTTCACAGACTGTATGGTGTTGTTACTATTTGCAAAGCACTGCCCCAATGCCTATGTGATGCACAGATAAAGACGGCAGTCCACATCCTAAAAGCTTACAATTTAACAGCTGAGAGAAATGTTTAAACAGTGACCCTTGCAAGATGAATGAGAAAATTGCTATTTTGGAGATTAGAAATGTTTTACATAAGAGATGCCTAGACAGAAGAGTAGGATTTTATTAGAATGGCAATAGAGGGTAAAGGCATTCTTAATAGGTGGCTTAAACAGTAAAAACAACTACCACAAAAGTACAAAAAGACTTGAAATATTTGAAAAGAATGAGAAATTCAATCTAGATGTCCTATAAAGTGTGTGGGGATGGGTGTGTTATAATCTGGAAGTGACTAATTCCATGATCCTGAACCCATACTATTTGAGCTTTAACTTTAATGAGTAGAATGAAGTCACTGAAATGTTTTATACAGGATAGTGACAAAATAAATACTATATCATTATTATCATTTTTACTAGTGCTATTACCTATAGCAATAATAGTTATAAACAATAACATATGTTAAATGCTCCAGAAATTTTGCTAGACACTTAATATGCATTTTCCATAGATTTCTTAAACTGGTCTTATAAAGTAGAAATAATTTTATTTCCATTTGATAATGGTAATCAAATCTCAAAAAGATTATCATTTGCTCAAGTTTTCACTGATAGCAAAAGGCAGAAATCTTTTCTTAACTACTGCACTCTACTGGCTCTGCATTCCATAGGAAAAATGAAGTGCAACACTCTTTTTGCACTGCAACACTACAAATGTGCACTCCTTGGAGAAGAAAGAGAAAATCTGAGATTTTCTTTTCTCTAGTATCTAAGGATTTCAAATCAATCTACCAGCATTACCTCCTTCATTCTTACCTCTGTTAGTGAAAGACAAGAAGCAATGTCACTGACTAAAGAACCCTGTTCTTAGCATGGAGGTTCCAAATTAATTAAAAATAGAACTACCATATGACCGAGAAATCCCTCTTCTGGGCATATACCTAAAGAAATTAAATCACCACCTTATAAAAATATCTGCACTCCCATGTTTATTGCAACACTATTCACAATAGCCAACACACTAAATGCAAACACACTAAATGCTCGTCAATGGATGAATGGATAAAGAAAATGTGGTGTATTTGTGTGTATGTGTGTGTACATATATAGAATATATTCTATATATTCTTTATAGAATAGAATATTATTCATCCTTAAAAAAGAAGAAGATCCTGTCTTTGCCACAATATGGATAGACCTGAAGGACATTAAAATAAGTGAAATATGCCAGACACAGAAAGATAAATATTACATGATCTCACTTATATGTGAAGTATATTTTTTAAAAAAGCCCAAATACACAGTGATAGAGAAGGAAACAGTAGTTACCATAGATGAGTTGGGGAAGGGGAAATGGAATGACGTAGGTCAAAGAAAACAAACAGTAGATATGTAGGATGAAAAAGTCTACAGAGCTAATGTACAACACGAAGACTAGAGTTAATAAAATTCTATTGTATTGGGGATTTAAAAATCTCTAATATTAAAATTAATAAATTTTAGTTGCTCTTCTCATAAAAAGTAACTGTGAGATGATAGATGTGTTCACCTGCTTCATAACAGTAAGCATTGTACTATCTATATGTACCTGTCTCTACATGTCTATACATTTTCTACGACATCATGTCATAAACCTCAAACACAATAAAATTCATTTTTTAAAAAAAGAACACTTCTCTTATTAATCACATCACCAGTGGCTGAAAGAAGGCATAAACCAATAGATGCTTTAAGGTATGGTGAAAATCAAAGGTACTCTGGAATTTCGAACCCAGGGATAGCAAACTGATGGTCAGTGCTTTCGATTATTTGATCATACATAGAGAAAATCTCTAGGTTGAAAAGAAAAACAGTAAAATCATGTTTTGCTCAATTCCTAAAGAGCATGGTTTTGATTTTCATAAGTTTTCTCTTTGGTCCACATTGTTTCTCGAAACTAGATATTGAAGAGAGTGCCAGGATGGGAATGGAAGTAACCAGGTAGACTATGTTGATGTTCTTAAGAGTGGAATGAAGAAAAGCTTCAGTTTTAACCACAGATCTGCCACTTATTGGCTTCATGATCTTCAGAAAATTGGTTACCTTTGCTGATTTTAGGACTAATCTTAGGACACAACCATCAAATGCAGGCATGGAAGCCAATTATTTCAAAATTCCTTTTTATTAGTTTCTGTCTTAGTCTACTTAATAGTGTTGCCATGAGGGAATACCTGAAGCTGGGTAATTTACAGAGAATAGATTTATTTTTCTCATGATTCTACAGGCTGTACAAGAAGCATGGCACTGGCATTTTCATCTGATGGGGCCTCAGGCTGCTTCCAATCATAGCAGAAGATGAAAGGGGAGCTAGCCTGTGCAGAGACCATGTGGTGGGAGAGGAAGCAAGAGAGAAAAGCAAGGTGCCAGGCTCTTTTTAACAACTACCTTTTGTAGGAACTAATAGAATGAGAATTCACTTACTGCTTCCCCCCCCTCTGAAGGAGGGCATTAAGCTATTCACAAGGGATCCACCCCCATGATCCAAGCACCTCCCATTAGGCCCCACCTCCAACACTGGGAATCAAATTTTATTATAAGTTTTAGAGGGAACAAACACCCAAACTATAGCAGTTCCAATGCTCATTATATCCATTGTGCTATAAATTGCTTTTCTGGAAAAATGACTAAAGATCTCCTTTATTCCATTCAAATTCAAGAAATATGCATCCCAAATGTCAGTATGCCAAAATGCCTTCAGGGGCAAGGCAGGTAACATAAATGAACAGTTCAGCATGGGTAAAATATAACAGGGAATGCATGGATACTCCCTTCAGACATTCAAGGTCATATTTTTTTTCAGAAGAACACAATGTGAGCCAAAGGACATCTGGAGGATAAAACTTCTTTAGGTTTTTTCTATGCAAAAGTAATATATTTCATTTATCTATTCACCTGCCACTTGCACCATGCCCCCAGCTTGTTGTGTCATGTCTTCCCTTTTCTTTTCAGTCAAATTTCTAAAAATTACCATATATCTCTCTGAATAAAAACTTGAATTCATCTTATTCTGACTACTTTTAATCAGAAATATTTATGGCCTTTATTCATGTATTTTCTTATTAGTTCCTTCTGCTAAATGACACTGGTGATCACTGTCACTTTTTTGAACCTCTGCTCTTTGAGCTTCCTTGAAATCTATCATCCTTGGTTGTTCTACTCTGACTTCCTCTTCTAGACATCTTTTGGGGAGTCTCATTCTCATTCTCTCGGACCAAGCACTAAATAATGGTATTTCCTCCGGCTCTTGTTTTAGTTCATTAGTCTATATGTTCTCCTTGGAGATCTCAAACACCTATGTAGATAACAACTACACCTACATTAAAAGCTCTGAGACCTTTCAGAATATCATATCCAAAGGTGTGCTAGTTACCTACATTTACGTCTTAAAGGTACTACAATCCCAATGTTAAATCTGTATTTGTCATCTTACCAATTTATTCATCTCAGCTCCAAATCAACACTTCTTTCCCTTGCTATATAATACTGGAGCTGGATCCAATAAACATCCCTCCTTTGCCACACAGCTTGCTATTAGGCTTTGTCAATAGAGGGAAATGGAGACACCCTGTAAAGCCATAGTAGAAGGAAAGAACTTCCCTTCCTGATTCTGGTATGCTGTCTTTGTTTCATTGCTAGAAGACTGGCATGTGAGTGGCCCAGTAGCACTCTCCTTACTGACCTTCACAAAACTGTGGCCTGCACTATCCAGCAAGGCTCTCCAACCACCCAGCTGACTATTCTTGCGAGCCAGCAACTTCTGGAAACTGTTTCCAGCCACAAGGAGGCCACACTGATGAGCCACTTCTAACCTGCAGTCATTGGCAAATTTCTTTGCCACTATGAGGCTACATTTTTCTATTTCAGCCACCTCATCCAAAAAAAATTTGAAACTCAGGGTAAGAGAGATTTGCTAATTCCTTAGTCTTTCTTTGTTCACTTTCCTTCATTCCTACAGAAAGTAGCTGCTTTCTGAATTTGCTATTTCTATATCACTAAGTTCTCTGTTACACTTTTAACTCAATTTGACAGTTAATTTTTCTTTATTGAATTTTCTCCCCCAAATTGTTGGTATGATTTGTTCTGATTGGACCCTGACTGATAGAGAATTGGTACCAGAAACAGTCTGAGGAGATAGACACTCAAAGATGGGATTAGGGGATAGGTTTGGTCCTTCCCTTGAAGTTGAATGCATTGCTAAGCTGCCTGCCAATACAAAAGGGTATGCTGGTAATCAACGCAAAGCAGTGACATCACTATTCATCATGTTATCACACTACTTGATTGTGATGATGTTCCAACTGAAGTAGGTCCCTTGGATGCCCAGGTGGTAGCTGCACTTACCTGCAATAGTGATGACCACAGAGACTGTGCTGTAGAACAGAACATCTGAATGCATTTGAGTGCTTACAGGAAAACACACAAACAAGAAACCCCAAAACAAATAGATTGGTATTGGCTCTTCCATAGATTGGTATTGGCTAAAAATAAAATACTAAGCTTAGTTGTACAGGTTGCAGAATTAAAGCATTAGACAAATTTACATTCTTCCCAAGATTCACATGTGAGCATTAGGACACCGATTTAAAAGCAATATGCTACTCAAACCCTGAATGAGGACATCTGGTTGGACTCAGATGAAATGGAGCATCTCAAATCCCTGAAGCACGATGAACTTCCCTAAGCCATGGAAGTAGCTTGCACTCCTGTGTCTGAAAACAGTAGTCTCCACTGGCTTGAAAACTCTGTGATAACTCCACCTGGAGTAGATGTCTTGCAAGGGTGTTCTCCAAGTGTCAGTTACACAGTTTGACAGAAGAGGAAATAGCTTATATTACAAAGAATTGTAAAATTGTGTTACTATCTGTCAGCAAAATCTCAAGGAATGTGTGTAGGAGTTGATTCCCTAGCTGTTAGATTATGAAAGGTGAAATATAACACTAGATCAAGCAAAATGCATTTATATGAGTGCATTTACTAGATAATCTGACTTTAATGAATTGGCTCATGCACGTAGAAGGGGTTCATGGCCTACTTGGTTGGTGAACTGAAACTAGGACTTGTTTAGGATATTTTTAATGAGGATGAGATATTAGTGCTTCCCAGAATGAGCAAGAAAGAATTCAAAGCTTAAGGAGATAGGAATGTTAAAGTGAATTAATGTGTTCTACACAGCCACCCACGAAAAAAATCCAGAAGACACTCTTTTCACTATTCATTGTCAAATGCATTACTAAGAGTAGCACTCTCATCTTTGAAAATTTCCGTGTTTCTTATTTGGCCAGATGTGACAAACAGGGATGCAGCAATTGAGATAGGCTCCTGCTTTCAATGAGAATGATGGATTCGCAGAGAAACAGAGACCAAGTGGCAGCACTTAATTGCCAAAGACAAGATGAGTATATTTGCCAGAAAGAGCAGCAGGGATACACTAGCAATCAGAAGGTTTTGACCTTCAGGATCTCTGACAATGACAAATTGATCACAGTGTCCCTAGAAACAAAACAGATGGGAAGCCTACAAGGACACAACTTAAATCACGTAACAGAACAATCTCTATATCTAATGGCCAAAAACCTGATTTAAGTCACCACAATGCTTAGTCATGACTTCTTACCCACTTTCCATATCTAAGGCAATTCAAAAATACAGAACCTCTTAACTAAAAAAGGAATTTGGGTCTCCTTGTGGAAGGACCTTGCAGCAATGCCACTAAAATATACCATAATTATTCCTCCAAGCATTTCCCAAAGGGTATTGCAGCTACTTATTAGAATGACAATATACAGAGGAGAAGTAACTACTTAGACTTTTTGGGCATTACTGGTCATTGGTAAAGTGTCAGTAATTCTTGAGGGCCCAAAATGCCACTGTGAGCCACCAGCCAAAGTGGTGCTTTATGGTGGTCAGGTGATCAATGCAGTCAAACCCAATTTGCATGACAGTGGATCCAGTAAGTACCATATTCACCTTGTGTGTATTTTTCAAGAGTTTCTGATTATGTAGTTAAAATAGGCATACTTGGAAACGGGTAGAGTACCTAAATTGGCTTTTTGACCCAAGCAGTAATGTCCATAGTAGGAAAGTCCAAATGGTAGCCTCTGCCATGTGCATACCTACCAAAATGGTAAATCAAAAGCAATATCACATTCCTGGGAGAATTTCAGCGATTATTGCCAACATCAAAGACTTATAAGATTCAGGGGTGGTGATACCTATCACATTCTCACTTAAATCACATGATTGGACTGCAAGGAAATTGGATGGATATGGGAGGTGACTATCTTATCATAAACTTAATCAGGTAGGCAATCTAATTGCAGTGTTGTTTTAGATGTAATATCTTTATTTGAGCAAATCGACACAGTCCCTGGCACTTGGTATGCACCTATTGACCTAGCTAATGCTTTTTATCCCTACCAATGTGTAAGGACCACCAAAAAGAATTTTATTTTACCTATAAAGGGCAAAAATATCATTTCATGGTCATATCTGAGAAACAAGACAATTTCCCTGTTCCCTGCCATAATACAGTTCATAGAGATGTTGACCATCTCAACATTCTACTAAATATAATATTGGTTTACTATATTGATGATAGGATCTAATAAACAGAAAGTAGAAAGTACTTTAAATGCGTTAGTAAAATACACAACCCAGAGAGTGAGGAGTTCCACAGACAGTTAATGGAGAAAGAAATAAAGTGGATAGATATAGCAATAGAGACTCACTCAAAGGTGACTGTAAATGACAACAATAAAGGGAAATATTCTCCATGTGCAAAAGACCAAATAGTACATTCGGTTGTCTACTTTGTCTGTACTGAGAGATGGTTGATTCGTAGACAAATACTGATGGCTTGGTTGGATGGTCATAGACTTGGAAGGAACAGGGCTGGGAGATCAATGACAAACTAGGACAGGCTGATGTGAATAGATCTCTCAAAATGAGCATAAAATATGAAAATATTTATGTCCCATATGAATGTTTACCAAAGGAGGCTGTCAACAGTCCTGTGGACAAAATTACACACATCAGTCTCTCTTTTTCCACAGCCACCATCACAGCAGCCATGGGCCCATGTACAAAATGTCCCTGGTGGCAGGGATATAGATTGTCCTTTGGTTCAAAATTTGGACATTTTCTTAACAAATATGACCTAGTTACTGCTACTGCTTAGTATCCAAAATGCCAACAGAAGAGATCAATCTTGAACCTCTGATAAAATGCCATTTTTCAGTGTGGGGTAGAAACAACCAGCCAATTGGTAGCAGGTTAATTGTATTGTACTTTTGCATTATGCGGGTTCAGAGATTCATTTTCACTAAAATAGACACATATATTCTGAATATAGATTCACCTTTCCCCACAGCACGCTTCTACCAGCACCACCATCCACAAGCCTATAGACTGTAAAATTTTGTAAAATGTCAATCACAATTATCCACAGTGACAGCAAACAGCATTGCTTCTGATCAAGTAATCTTTTCAAAGCAAAAGAAGTACATAAATTGGCTCATGCCCATGGAATTACTGCTTTTCTTTTTGCTTGTTGTGTATATTTATTTGCTTATATGTTGACTATTTTCTTCTTTCCTCACCCTCTTTTCCTTATTATTTCATATATACATTGTTGGGAGTCAACTTTAAAATTTAATCTTTGGGACTGACCAAGATATCCTTAATGTTCCTCTGCACTTGACTGAATTTTGAACAGGCTTCTTCATGACTGCAAGCACCCATTCCTCTTCTTTTAGAATATTTACTTTAAAAAACTTAAAACTGTAAATCCTTTCTTTCTGTTTTGACACATAAATCATTTTAAAAGCTTCTGTTCAGCCAAAAAAAACAATGGTGATATAGCACCACTTGTAGTATCATGCATAAAGCTGGAACCCATTCTACTAAGTGAAGTATCACAAGAATGGAAAAACAAGCTCTGCATGTACTCACCATCAAGTTGGTATTAACTGATCAACACTTAAGAGCACATATAGTAATAACATCCACCAGTTGTCAGGCAGATGGTGGGGAGGAGGGAATGTGTATATACACAGCTAATGGGTGTAGTGTGCACCGTCTGGGGGATGGACACACTTGAAGCTCTGACTCAGGTGGGGAACAGGCAATATACATAACCTAAACATTTCTACCTTCAAAATATGCTGAAAGAAAAAATAGATAAATAAAAGCTTCTTCCTAGTTTTACAACCCAGGATGTGTTCTCAGGGATCGAGTGGCATTCCTTTGAAATGTAGTCATCAAGGAAGATAAAGCCCCTAACTCCCAGTTTCCATTCATGCGTAGAACCTAAATTCTTTCTCATTTGAACTATTGCAGTAGGCTTTTGATTATTTCCACTCTTTCTTTTTCAAATTTTTCCTCTTTTCTGCCATTTGAATATCCTATTTAAAGAAGAAATATAAGCATATCATTACTTTCCTATTACTTTTTTAAATTTTCCTGATAATCCAAAGCCATAGTTACTTCTCAAATCCAGCTATCCTTATTACCACAGATACAGAGATGTACCAAAGGAAACAAAAAGTAAACCTGGCATATCTATCAAGATCATTGACTTTACTCAAATATTTTTAAAGCATTTTAACTAGCAAGTAAGTTTAAAATTACTATTATATTACCAAGCAGATATATAGTGAAGTAGAATCCAAAATTCACATGAAATTTTAAGCTACATGATAAAAGAACAAGGCAGTATTATAGCAGTCACTATTGTTAGGGATACTTCAGTGGAAAAGATCAAGAAGCACTGATGGACAGAATACAGTCCAAGTTCTATAATATGGCCCTCTGTGACTTGTCTTCCACCAATAGCCAAACCTCATCTCTCAGAACACTGTGCCTATAAGTCTACCTCTTAGACACTTATAATTGCTTTCACTTCTGAAAACAGTACATAATTACATAGTTTCATGTTGTCATTACAAATTGTGTTTTCCTCATCTAGATTATTCTTCTTCTGTCTTCATATACCATGAGGTCTCTTTCAGATTCATATTATATTCATAGTTTATGATGAAATTTATCTGTCATTCCCATGGGAAAACTAAGCTAAGATCCTTCTTCTTTGCCCACTACTATAATAACTGCACTTGCCATATTATATTAAAATCATCTGCCTACATATTTGCCTACCTATTTATACTGCAAATTTTTGAGTATATTGATGTGCTATTCAACTATGTATCCCTGGCATCTACCATCATGTCTGACACATGGTTAATAGTCAAAAATACTGCTTGAACTACTAATAATTTATACAACCAAGCACTGTATTAGGTACTTCCACACCTTTAAAACTGAGTTTGATGATATTTTTCATCATGATGATATTCCTATTTTTCCAATTGAGAATCTAAGGCTCTCAACATCAATGAACTTGCCTTAAAGTATACATTCTCGATGGGAGTGATATCATCTCCCAGGGGATGAATATTGTTTCCTGGGGAAAGAAAAATATCTTAGATATTTGTCAATGGAAAATCCAAACTCTAAAGTGGTTTTAAAAGGTTTATTCTGAGCCTCATGTGTGAGACTGTGGTCAGGGGGACAAGTTCTCAAGAGGTCTTGAGAAAAATGCACCTGAGGCAGCCTGATTACAGTTTGGCTTTATACATTCCTGGGGACAGGAATTACAGGTAAAATCATAAATCAGTACATGAAAGGCATACATTGGTTCAACCCAAAAAGCCGGGACACCTTGAAGCAGGAGCTTACAAATCATAGGAGGGTTTTAGAGATTCTTTAGTTGACAATTGGTCGAAAGATTTAAGCTTTGTCTAAAGACCTGAAGTCAGTGAAAAGCAATGTTTGAGTTCAGATAGGGGTCTGCTAGGATGCTTGAGTTAAGATAAGGGGGTCTTCTATCTCTTATGAGATGCTATACCAAAACCAGGTTGGGAAGTAAACCACATTATATCAAGTTAACAAAACCTGTTTAGTGAGATTTTGTCATTTGTAGGCGTAACTCACCAGGCTTCTTAGAAAGGAATTTGGGCAAAAGAAAAAGGTCAGAGTTCAGTCCTCATATTACAATGGTTTTTCTACCTGACAAAATCTTAATCCATCATTGGGTTGTCTTGGGTGTCACACAAGCACCAATGACCTTGAGTTCATAAAACATGTAGAAAATGTAGATAAAATCAGTGCTATAAAATGATGGTGAGTAAATGGCTGTGATTAAAAGACCTCCTCTACATTGATTTTCCTCAGTGTCAAAGTCCTTTCATGGCATAGCACATGTTGGCTGCTGTTGGCTACCTTGTGGATATTACTTGATCTTCAGTGATTTTGTGAGTGATGTGGGCTTTGAAAATTATTATATATAAATAATAGCATGTATATTATCACTTAATTTCATAAAAGCTATTTAACCAGACATTATTTTATCCAGTACTGAAAAAAAAAATGTTGATAATATCTGAATGAAGATCTAGCAGGTAACTAGTTATTTTATCATTTAAAGGTTAAAAGTTTTGTTCACTAAAAATAATTCTAGGAAATTACTTTCTTTTTTGATTTCTTTTTGCTTTTGCTAGAAAAACAACTGTTTTGAATGATTTTTAAAATGTGTTTACATTGCTGTTATTATTATTTATATAAATTACTAATTTGTGCATGCAGTTTGATACATTACAATTTATATAATTAAATTATATTAAAAGTGAGTCAAATACAGTTATACAGTTAATTTACATGTTAATAGATTAATTTTTTTAAATTAAAATTGTTTTTAAATTAACTTTTAGCTTAAAATACATCTAAGCCATTCTTAACCCTGCATTGAATAAAGAAAAAGCCTCTGCTTCCTCTTTTTATGTATAAAGCATAGACATAGATATAGTCTGTAAACATATACATTCTGTCTAGTATTATTAAAATTTCATGGAGGGCCAGTTGGAAAACATGTCTAAAAAGTCTTATTAGTGGGGCAATAATGAAAAATAAGATTGAGAAACATTGCCTTAAATTACACAGTCAGGATGTGAAGAAGCCAAAACTCAATCCTGTCTTGGGGCTGCAAATTCAATTTTTTTTAAAAAAAAATTCATGCCAGCTGGCTCCTAGCAATCAGAAATCTGATGGAAAAGTCATACTATCACAAGAACATGGTGATTTTTCCACCTCTGCCTGAGGCCTCCAGTGTCCTCTTAATGGCCTATGATTCTCTGCTCAACAGAAAAGCATTTTCTCCCCAGACATTCTGGAAAATGCTCTTCTCAAAACCAAATATACTACACATCAGCACGGACCTAGAGCTTGACTTAAAATTTTGTAACGTGCTCTCCTGCCATCTGTGCCAAACGGAATCTGATTAAAAGACAATTTAAATAAAGTGAGTCTATACTAAAAGGGGATCACCCAGAGGTGGGCCAATGCACTCTTTTGATTCATATCTAAGCCTGGCAGGCAGCCTACTGAACAGGTATCAGAAAGCACTCATCAACCATACAAGTGAGCATGGTTGAATTTCCCCTCAAAAACAAAAAAAGCAGTCAGGCACGGTGGCCTGAGCTTTGCAGTCCCAACTACTTGGGAGGCTGAGGCAGGACAATCACTTTGAGTCCAGCCTGGGCAACATAGCAAGAGCCCATATCTAAAAACACACAGATACAACCTGTATCTCTTAGGTAGGCAGAAGCCAACAATGTCCTCTTATTCATCTTCTCCACTTTCAAAAAGCTTTGGTGTATAAATAGCGATATCCTGATGTTTTTTTCAAAACCACACCAACAAGCCTGGGACCTCATTTGGTCATTCTATCACAACTTACACAAAATCATAGAAATGCAACAGAGAACTATTTAACCCTTTCTAAGGTGAACCTAAAATTACTGAACAATGAGATGGTGCCTAATTAACACGAGAGAGACTGGTGAAATAGGAAATTACAATATATGGCCATTCCAGAAAATGGAACTAATTACCAAAAGTGAAACCAGTGACTCCAGGCTAAAGGTTGATATAGAGCATTTGACCAATCTGATCAAACACTGTAAAATTGCCATAACAATCTATTTACAATTCCCATGGCAAGTGGAGATTTATAACGAGCCCTCTGAAACAGAGCCCCCAGAAAACTGGATGGCAAAGATACACTGTTTTAAATTAAGCATGTCTGTATTTTACGGAAGAAGTAAGGCAATAGACTTTGAAGAAGATAATTTAGAGTAGACTGTATCCAGCCTCTGCCCCAGTAGAATAAACTAGGAAAACAATGTACTACAAAGTGATTTCTTTCACGAGAATATAGCAGTGGTTAAAATATATGTGTTTCAAGACCATTCATAGCACCACTCAATTTTGGTTTGTTTTACTTTTAATGCAAATTTAATAAAAACTTTGATTTCAGACACTCTTCTAGACATAGAGGCTGTTGTATTGAGAAATAAGGTCTAGTTCTTATATTGGTGAAACTCACAACCAAATGGGATACAGAGTGACATATCTATAATTGCAATAAAACTCAAGTACTATAAAAAGAGGTGTACGCAAAGTGTTTTTGGAGCAAAGAGCACTAAAGGACTAAACATTTGGGGAAGTTGCAAAAAGTTCCATAGATGAGATCACATTTGAACTTCATCTTGAAAAATGAGTAGATGAAGAAGCCAAGAAAGAATACTTGGGGTAGAAGTCTGCCAATATAAAAAACTACAAATGTATGTGGAGCACTTAGGAGACAGTTCAGCCTGTTCATACCAATGGATGCAATTCTGTAGATAATAGACGAAGCTGAACAGGTAATTTGAGGCTCATTATATTAGGACTGATGAGACCCAAACATGAGTATACTTTAAAATGTGAATTAATCCGTAATACTATAATGAATAGGGGAAAGAAACAACTCTCATGTAGAAATATGCAAAAAAAATTATATAGATGCCCCATCTGCCTTAAGTTTGGAGTGATGTGTACAGGGACTCCCTTCCAACGAGTAAAGTATAGAAAAGGTGAAAGATAGTAACTTGAGAGTGGTGAAATCTACCAAGCTCTACCTCAGCCAGGTGATTAAGGTCAACACTATCAGAGGTAAACCATGTTGATAGCATGTACTATTGATATGATATGATAAAAATAGCACTTTACCTCTAAGATCTTCTTTCCAAAAACGCATAACCCCAGTTTAATTATAAAAACACCAGGCAAATCTCATTTGAGGGGTATTTTATAACACTACTCAAAACTGTCAAAGTCATCAAAAACGAGTCTGAAATTATCACAGCCAAGAGAAGCCTAAGGAGACAGGAAAACTAAATATAATTTGGTATTTCTGGAGGAGATCCTGGAACAGAAAAATATATTATATAAAAACTAAGAAAAACTGAATAAAGTATGCTCCATATTTAATAATAATGTATCAATATTGATTCATTGTAACAAATGTACCGTACGAACATGACATGTTAACAGTAGAGAAAACTGGGTACCGGGATATCTAGTCTCTGTTAATGGTGTGTAGCTTTAGTCATTTCTCATACCAGCTCTCTAATCAGTGTAATTTCTAAGAGCAGGCAGATTAAAACAGAGAAAGCCATCAAACGACATTCTAGGGTCACACAGTTAAAATCTGGAAATGTGAAAACCAAAAGTCAGATATTTGACAATGGGTCTATAAATTAACCGTGGGCCAGTTGACTTCATGGCTTAGGCCATTTTCCCAGATGGTAAATATTATCACACACGTCATCAGTAAGTGAGCAGTTCTATTCATAGAAGAATTGCAGACTCATATGTTGGTTATCTGTATATAACAAACTTATCCTCTGGGTAGATAGTTTCAAAATCAAGTATTTTTCTTCTATTGTCTCTACAAATTAGTAAGATATCCCCAAATATTAATATTTCAGCATCTAATTGATGTCTTTCAGCCTAGCATTTTCACCTGGTAGTAGCATAAAATTCTTTGATAGATCATAACTCTTATTTAGAAGGTATAGAGGAAAAAAAGAGCTACTATGCTAAAATTGTAACTTAATTTTGGCCTGTTTTAAGAAACAAAACATTTTATGGTGAAATAACACACATACAGGAAATATACAAAATATAAATGGTCACAATAATAAATTATCTGAATTACCAATGTGAAACCACCACCCAGGTAAAAAAGGTTAGAATATTAATGGCATCCAGAAATCTTCAGCTTGCCTCTCCCCACTCACAATAGTCTCCCTCTCCTCAAAAAATAATATCTTGAATTTTATGTTGACCAATTCCTTTCCTTTTTAACAGTTCCTTTAGCTAAGTACATGTCCCTAAGGTTAAAGATTAGTATTTTTTTTCAGTATGTATTATGCCTGTATTTTTTTAAATTCTTCTAAAAATGTTATGTCTTTGGGATTAATCCATATTGCTATATGCATCTGTAGTTTTTTTTTTTTTTTTTACGTTCATGGCGGTATTGTGTTGCATTCTATAAAAATACCACAGTTTATTTAATATTTCTACTGTTCAAGGACATACAGATTACTTAAAATTTAGGAGCTATTATGAATAATTCATTTGTTCTTGTACATGTTTTAGTACATATGTTTATTTATTTCTGTTGATTATATCCCTAGAAGTAGAATTGCTGGGTTACAGAGATGCATACAGTCACTATTTTCCAAAATGGTTGTACTTATTTACAATAACATCAGCACAGTTCATGAAAATACCTGTTGATCCACATGTTTACCAGCATTTATTATCAGTCTTTTCCATTTTAGCCATTCCGATTGGTGTATACTGGCATCATATACAATTTTAATTTGCATTTCCCTCAGTTCCCTGAGGTTGAACACATTTTTCTCTGGCTGTTTGGATATCCTCTTCGTGAACTGGCTTTTTATTCTTTTACTCATTTTTCTACTATCAGTCTTCTCATTTATTTGCAGGAATTCTGAATAAGGGTCGTTTGACAGTTATATACATTGCAATTATTTTCTCTCACTACATAGTTTGCCTTTTCACTCTTCTTTTATCAAATGATAAACATATGTTCTTAATTTTACTACAGTCAAATTTATCAATCTTTTAATTTATCATTCTTTAACTTTATCGCTAGTGCTTTATGTGGCTTAAGAAATCTTTTCCTATGACAAGGTCATGGTGATAGTCTTCATTCATCCTTTAAAACCGTTGTTGGTTTGCCTTTAACAATTGGAATTGATTTTTATATATAGTGGGAGATAGGAACCAAGTTTCATTTTTTTCCAGGTGGATATGTAATTATTCCAGCATTTTTATTGAAAAGATAGTTCCTTCCACACTGCTATGCATTCCATTCTAACTTTTGTCATAAAACAAATGTTCATATAGGCATGAGTCTGATCCTGGGACAATCTGTCTTCCATTCTATTATTCTTTTCATTCTCTCATTGTGAGCATATCTTGCTGTCTTAATTTTTATAGTTTTTGAGACTTGATAGCTGTTAGAATAAGCTTCCATGTTTCTTTTTCTTCACCTTGTGTTATATATAGTTTTGTCATGTTCTAGTAAAAATTTGTGCTAGAAATTTGATCAAGGTGATCATTATGAAGAAAACTGATAACATTTAATGTCTTCTAATTCATGAAAGGAATAAATTTCTTTTTTATTTAGGTTCTATTTGATTTTTCTCAATAATGTTTTGAATTACAAATGTAGTAGAGAAAACATACTATAATCATTCAAGTAGTAAAAACAATTTAGTTATAAAAAGGCTTCAGATTTCTCTTGAGTAATACAACATATTCAAAGAAAACAGAGCACTGGAATTTTTAAGGAAATTGTATTGTGAAACAAAGGTTTTTACTCATGAAGTCGTTATTCATGGGGAAAAATAAGACATAATAAATGTCCTGAAATGATTACTCTTATATGTCATTTAGGAAAATTTCTCATAGATATATTCTAGCTGATAGTAATAAAAGTCAAGATCAAGAACTCAGGGAAAAATTAAGTCAAAATAAAAAAGAACTAATATTGAACACTAAAACAACTTAAACATGCCAATTTAGGTGCACACAATCACTGAAAATATAATTTAAAAAATAAAAGGCAAGATCTAATATAATTTTTGAAACATATGGTTCTTGTGATAAAATAATATTCATTTTAATAATGAATCATATCTAATAATAATGCCTCTTGAAAGTGTGTAGGTAAAAAGGAAAGATATGGTAAGTAAAGACTCTACCTGCATATGGGTAATCATTTTTAGTTTTTACCGTGACAAATAAGAAAGTAGAGATTTAAGAATGTCTTTTGAAAATTTTAAAAGAAGTATTAATTTACTTAAATACATTTCCAGAAATAAATACTAACAAAACATAATCCCCTCTGACGTGATGAGCCCAGTAGAGTTGGTGATATGTGACAAATACAACAAAGTGCCTCTCTCTCAAGAGGAAGATACTCTAACAGTGAAAATAGATAATTAAACGATATGAAAGTCTTTCTGTAAATGTCATATATTGTCTAACAGAAGTGCATAATACTTCCCAAGCAAAACGTTGATAACTGTCAACCATTATTCCTCCTTGAGGCTAAAGGAAATGCTTCTGATTTCAATCTTAAAGCATCATACTAACATTTGAGATATAAATATGGAGAGATTTTGAAACACTATAAAATTATGTACTTAGTCTAAGAAATAGATGTCTTCATAACTGAAATCTACAGTCCATTAAAAAACACCAAAACCAATGTGAGGTTTGTTTTAGCTATGGTAGGTGTCTTTTTTTACTGAGATATTAAATTTTGCCAAATAATTTTTCACATGCTTTTTTCTAAACTTTTGATTTGATTATATGATATGGTCATTGCATTCACAGATATTCTAATATTGAATCATCTCACCATAGCTGAAACACACCTCATATTGGTTTTGGTGTTTTTTTAGTGAACTGCAGATTTCAATTACTAACGTTTTAAACTTTTTGCATAACTATGCATGTGATTTATCATTTGTGTTATATTTGTTAGAGATTTTTTAAAAACAGTATTAGATAGGGTTTTACCAGAGAATAATTTTCTTCCATCTTAAAAATAAGAACTCAGCACAGACAATATTATACTTTTGCCTGCCATTTTTATGACGAAGGAAGTCACTTTTAGATAACTTTCAATTTCTTACCTAGATATTTATCTTTCTGATTTCTCTCCATGTTCTTCAGTCAAATTTAATAATTTATAGTTTCCTAGAAATCCTGTGTACAGTGTACAGAAATAGTGTGCTCACTGTGAGTTGACAGTGATTAACAACTAAATACAAGAGACAAGCAGAAGCAAATATGTCCACCAGGAGGTAAGACGGGAAGGATGTGAAGTTAGAGATCAGTAAATAATCTATGGATATATATGTCTTTACCACTGTGAAACAAAGAACCACAATAACAGCTAACACTTTTAGATACTCAGAGCTACTTTTATGTGCCAGGGACTGTTCTGAGTAGCCATTTGTGGTTGTTGGGTGGTACACTGCACAATTCCAGAGGCACCATTTACATTATTATCTATGTGAAGCTACTCCTCGGATTGTTCAGTGCAAAACCTGAGTATAAAACCCAGTGGTCCTCACTTAAGACCTTTCTATATTAATATATGTAATCCTCAGAACAACCCTAAAAAGTAAGCAGTATTTATATTCCACTTTACAGAGAAGGAAACAGAGTCAGAGAGAGATTAAGTACCTTGCCAAAATTCTCACAGCGAGAAAGGGTAGAAGCAAGCTTTAGTCCAGCTCCAGATACTCCATTACTATGTGGCAAATAAAGTTTTTTTGAATTCAATTAATTTGTAGGGATCTAAAAACAATTTTCTCTATAGGTGAAAAGAAAAGGAAGAAATCAGTTTAGGGCAAGGTGATGGAAAAGAGTCAGTGAAAGAGGTAATATAAAACTGTGTCTTTAAGGAATGAATGGAATTTTAAGAGAGGAAGAGGCAGAGAGAGGCATCTTCAGATGGTGGTAACAGTGGGATCAGAGCGTGGTCCACATCTACTGTTACGTGTGAGAGAGGGTGTGACCAAAAAGACATGTGCAAAGCAAAATGGAGGCACTATGGTCATCTACTAGTAGGGGAATAAACTTGGAAGCAATTGGCTACATGAAAGTAATTTGTAAGGAGGGCCCCAGAAATCTCAAAGGAAACAGACACAGTGTGGGTATTAGGAACATTAAAGTGCCCGTGACGAATTTTGCTGTGGTATGGACAAATGACGAGGAGGACTGGGAAAGAGATCCATATGCAGATTAACTCTATTCTCATGGTGGCGCATCAGTCTCAATAGGAGGAAAAAAACAAGCTCCCACAGGTATTAAATGTGATGTGACAAATTGATAATATCATTTGAAACACACAGTCTCCTAGAAGCAGAGTGATCCACGTGCAACCATTCTCAAAGTTCTCAGCTGAACCTTATACAATATGGTGCCCACATTCTTTGCGTGATCAAAGTTTCCAAAAGAAAACCTTGTTCTCTAAAATAGACAGGCATTTATAAACACTGACACTGCACTGATATGAATTAACAATGCTAAATGCACAGGGAGAAACAGTGGCACTCTCTGGGTCCTAAAACCCTCAGTATATTCTGTCTCTCAGTTCTTGATCCAGAGCTGCATTGAATTAGACCACCTGTTTCAGAAGAGCTTCTAAAGCCAGCTGAAATTAGAAAACAAGATTGAAGGCTTGTATAATATTCATTTATTTTTATAATTAATGAATGGGATAAAAGAATAAACTGAAAACCCCTGTGATCTGGACAAACTACATGAAACTTCATAGTTGGCATATGCAAAGCTCTCTAGAATTTTAAATAATTATGGAATATAACATGTATAAGGAAAGGAATTAAGATTTTCACTCAGTTCTGTAGGAATTTTGTTCCCTACCAAGCTGTTATGTAAGTCTCTATAGTCAATGTTACACATAAGTGAGCAAATTCATCCTGTCTTTTGAAATATATATATGTGTATATATATAAATGCCTATAACCAGTAAGTCGCCATCCCACACAGTGTAGAAATTTGGATTTTTAAGTGGAAGTCCACCTTTCCTTAACTCACCTCTGGTTCCAAGTTTCCATTTCCACTGAAGTCTCAACAGCCAGTGTCATTTCGTATCTTCCTATCCAGGCATCTTAGTTCTGTTCCATGCTGCATTGCTTCATATGTTGGTTCCTTTAATCCCCCAAAGTATCACAGTTCAAGATTGTGTAGATAATAGATTTGACTGAGAGCTTGAGGCACAGGAGGCATGTACATCAAAGCATGTGTGGCACAAAAATCTTCCAGTTCATTTTCACACATCCATGATATTAGATAGTTTCCCACCACTGGAAATTTTTCAGAAGTCTTCTCTTTGCCTTGGGCTTCAACTTCCTGCCATTTGAAATCTCCTCCCTCATTATCCTCATTTTTTTCTCATCCTACCACAGCTAATTAACTACCATGCCCATGTCATTACATTAGGCTCACCTGGATAATGCAAAATAACCTCCCCATTTTAAGGTTTTAAGGTGTTTTGTTAATTAACAACATTAATCCATATGCAATCTTAATTTTCCTTTTCCATATGTCCTAACACATTTGAAGGTTGCCGTGATTAGAATGTAGACAACTTTGGGGAGTTACCATTCCTAGCACCATGGATATCCTTTTGGATGTTGCCAGATACAGTTTGCTAATATTTTGTTTGGTATTTCTACATCATATTCATAACTGTTGTTAGACTATACTTTTCTTGTAATGTTATTGTCTTTTTCTAATTTGTTAAGGTGGAAGGTTAAATTATTGATTTGAGATTTTTCTTCTTTCTAAATATATGTACCAGTTTAATATTATTTGTTCATGTTGTTTTACTGCTGCTGCTGTTTGTTTAGTGACTTTCCCAAACTAAGTTTATAAAGTCTGTGTTCTTTACAGCATAGGGCCACTTAAATCTCTGCTCAATTCCATAAACCTCCTTAAATGCCTATAACCACTAAGTCCCCAGCTTTTGCCAATGGGCTCTGTGTATCTACCAGGGCATGCCTTCAACACTCAGCCCCGCAGTTTACAATTCTGCCTTAGCCTTTACTTCCTGCTTATGCAGAGCCTCAAGCTCAACCAGAGGTGCCCTTCTCAAGTCTCTCTGAATAAGCCATAGCCCTCTGCAAGAACACACTTCTAGACAAGTGAGGGGCCTTCTAGATTCAGGAAAATGTAAGAGCTTCCCAAAGCTTTTATGGATATATCCAATAAGCTTTTCCTTTTAACTTTTTTGGTCGGCTTGTTCTTTACCCCACCTGTCATGAATCCCTCAGGCAATCACCACTAATTATTTCAACAAATATCTCTGGACAAAAGCCTGTTCATACCAAGAAAGCTCTGATGCAGGTCAAATAAAGGAAAGCTTTATGAGTGAGATATTCCAGGGATCTGCAGAACAGGTCAAATGATGACAGTTAGGTGACAATGGGGCTTTGTAGGAGTTCCAACCCCAAACCCTTTCTCCAATGGCTGCTAAACTTCTGGTTTGCAACATGATTACAAGGCTGCTGGTTCTCAAAGCTACCGCAGAGATGGAAAGAGGAAGATGAGGACAGGGTAAGTTAAAACATCACAAAATTTACAGTTTTTACTGAGATTAAGCCATTTTTCTTGACTAAATGTTCACAAAATTGTTTCAAGCCTTTAGTTCTGAAAATGTTGATTTTGTCAAGTTTTTCCAGTGTTCTCATTGCTTTTTATAAAAAAATTTTCAAGGGTTTTTACACCACCATTTCTACTGATGTCACTGAATGTTTTCTGTAAAGATACTAAATGCTGGCACTCTGCAATATAAAACTTATTTTTAAAAGGTTTCTTATGAAATCCTTGTGGGAAGTATATAGAAATGTGATCTGGATAACAGCACAATTAAGTTAATTCATAGTTAGATAACTTAATATACCCAATGAGTTGATTAACAAATTGGTTTTGAACTAGAAGTAGGTCTCCAATGGCTCTGTTTTTGTTCTCATATAATTTAGCAGCTTCTGAACAATCTGAGTATATATGTAGATTTTTTTTTTTTTTGAGACAGAGTCTCACTGTGTTCCCCGGGCTAGAGTGCCGTGGCATCAGCCTAGCTCACAGCAACCTCAAACTCCTGGGCTCAAGCGATCCTTCTGACTCAGCCTCCCGAGTAGCTGGGACTACAGGCATGCACCACCATGCCCGGCTAATTTTTTCCATATATACTTAATTGGCCCATTAATTTATTTCTATTATTAGTAGAGACGGGGTCTCGCTCTTGCTCAGGCTGGTTTCGAACTCCTGACCTTGAGCAATCCGCCCGCCTCGGCCTCCCAGAGTGCTAGGATTACAGGCGTGAGCCACCGCGCCCGGCCATATATGTAGATTTTTAAAATAAAATGGTCAAAAGTAATTTTAGCTAAGAGATTTTAGTTTTAAAATACTTTGATAGGCTGAAACACTGGGCAAAATAAATATAACAAGACCCAATATAAAGTCCTATATTTGTCTTTTAAAATTAATTGTATTTTGCATTTTAGGGGAAGAAAATTTAATAGCAATTTGTAATGAAGAATGAAGAAGAGAAAAAAAGAAATAATGAAGAAACGAAAACTATTAATAGTAGGTTTAGTTGACCACCAAAATGCTACATCCTAATAATAGGGCAAGCTATAGCAGGTGTTCATATATATACACACAACTATTCTCAGAAACATTAATTACTAATTTATTCAAAAGATATTTGTTGAGCACATGATATATGGAATCTATCTTGTTAGACACTATAAACACAAAGATTTATGGGAAAAGTATAGGCTTTGCCCTCAATGAGATCATCATCTGAAGAGAAAAATGAAAACAAATTATAATAAAATGCATTAAGTGTTATATCAGAGATAATAACAAAATGGTAAGGGAACACCCAAATGGCATGATTAATTCTGATTGAAAGGAAAAGCCTGGGTAAGTACACTTTAACTGGCACATGAGGGTTTGAAGAGTATTACAGGGACTGGAAATAACTTTACATGAACTGAGCATTTACCATGGGTTTGGTTCTGGAGTGAAAAATAATAATAGAATAGAAATTTCTTACCTTTGAATATAACGATCTAGTAAGACACCCCCCACTCTCATCAGAAATAACTCCCTAATCTCCTCCAAGTAAAAATTAACTGAAGGATCTTACTTATTAAGTTGGCAAAGCACTTCTGCAGATGACTTTTCCTAGTTTCACACTGGTGAAAAGTGAAACCTCAGTTTATGCTGTGAGAAGTTCACTGGAAATATACTTGGGTGTTATTCAATGAATTAAAGATCAGAAGAAAAATAATAGAGTAACATGCAACCACTCATAAAACCCTAACACAAATGCAGTACGATCATCAGATTTTTACTTAAAGCTTTGAAAGCAGTTTACCTCTATAATGTGCTGGATTTTTCTGAACTTCTTTTTACACAAGCATTTTTTTTTATTGAATTGCTACAGCAACTGTGAGCACTGAACAAGATTTATAATATCACAGATTGGATGACAGATAATAGTGGAAGCTAAAGATAATAAATAATTATTGGTACCATCTGGACTCTGAAAAACATCCTCTTAAAGAGTGATTTCAGAGTCCTACAAAAATAGAATTTGAGCAAAGAAAACAAAAATGTTAAATTTAAATTAGATAGGAGCAAAGATACTAATTAAGAATTCACAGGGGAATATAGATCTAATTTAGAAGCAATTGACACAAAATTATTCATAAAACAGGATGGTTTTTAAGATTAGAATCTATGTTGAAGATGTAGAAAAAGCTCTCTGTTAATCACTTCATGTCAAAGATAGCAAATGCCACCTAATCTGAGCTTTGGAGTCATGTTGATAGTTTTTCCACTTTTCAGCTGAGAAATCTGGTTACTATTGACATTGGTGCACATTAAATTCAATGTGAAAAATACAGTGATTATATAAGCATGCAAGCTATTTATTCTATTCAGGTCTTTCTGCATCAATGAAGAGTGAGTTAATCATATAAAAATGTGAATGAATGTATTCGTAAAGATGTTAGGCTTCATGATTCTTCTAAACCTGTAACAGCATTGTTTTTCTTGGTATCTGACTCTTTCCTGAGGAGAGAGGATAGTTCAAAATGCCCACACATATTTCTATTGGTATTTTTCATAGAAGCAGCTCAAAGGAAGGAATTCTAAGGAAAGACTTTTAAAGTAGTCACAGCAAGTGCCCATAAATATTTGCCAAGTGCTTACAAAATACAACACACACATTTTACATATAGCACTTTACATACGCCCTATTTTATTTAACTCACAACATATGCTCAAGGAGGTTGTTCCCTCCATTTTCTAGGTAAGGAAGCTGACTTGCCCAAACTCAGATCTGTCTATACTGTTTCTATAGCATCATGCAATGAATGAAAAGCTGGAAGAAGCAGTTAAATGGAGTCACTGAAAATGGAGGTTCTCAGGCAGAATGAAAGCTGGAGAGATGCAAATCCATATAGAATAATCAGGACATGCTATACTGTATGGGTAAAGATGAGATTCAGGAAGACTCTTTTTAGAGGTGCTTGGCATTTTCCCAATGCAAGACCTTATAGTTGGAGAGCCATGCTGAACAGCTGCCGTTATCATATGTTGACAAAATTGTTATCTAATAAATATTTTTTGACTTGTCTGAGAAGTTGCTGAATTCAGTAAATACTTTCACTGTAGTAGGTTGAATAGAAGACATCAACACCTGAAGAAGCAGAGCTACTTTTATGATGGAACACTTTGCTAGCCTTTGCTAGACTTTGATCACATTATTTTACTGTATGTTTAAAACCAACAACTGATGTCTAGGAAGATGGCAGACAAGAAACACCTCCAGCCAGAGTGTTTCTACAAGAAGTTAACATTTTAGATGAAAGTCAAAAAAAAAAAAAAGGCAGACAAACATAGATCAGGTGAGAGTTGGAAGGAAGCGTGCCTGAACCCACAGGAGACTCCACACAAAGTGGTTGTGGAGAAGAACTGGAAGGAGAAATGTATTGGCAGGGGCTAAATCCCAAGAGGCTTGGAGACCAGCGACAAGAGTAGGTGGAGTTAAGTTTCCCATCCCTTGCATCTCAGACTGCTAGTGGGCTCCCGGAGAGCCCTGCCAACACCAGCCCAGAGATGGCTTCCGCCAGTTAGCAGTGAGCCCCTTGTGGACAGGGCACTGGACTCCCAGCTCCCTCAGGACACGTCTGGTCCCACAGACACCATATTGTGTCATTCTCCCCTTCTTCTCCCCTAACTGGGGCTGCCAAGGGAGACAATTTAGCCACCACCCAGAGGCATCCACAGGGAATGGGACTTTTCCTTTTGGGGCCCTGCAGTGGCCTGAGGAGTACTTAGACTGTGAGCTGCCTACTTGCTGGCACTCCCTGGTGCTGCTTGACTGATGACTCCAGGAGAGTGGGACAAACCTTGAGACAGAGAGACAGTGATCCAGGTTGGGCACCCCGTGGGTGACTTGAGACCAGCATTCTTCTCACTGGCAGAGTCAGGGATTGATCTCCAGGACCCAGAGAACGTGACTGCAGGCCAGATCCTATGCACCCAGGTCTCGATTGCATTACCTGGAGGCATAGAAGGAATATTTGTAAACTAATCTACTGAAGCATGTGTGCCTTCAGGCACAGATAAGAGTGAGTCCTAGCTGCAGCATGCTGAAGGAGCAACCCTCCTCCCATGGGAGGGCTGCAATCCCAGCTCAGGCCATAGTCCTGGGCAAGGAACCACCTCCCAGCTCACATCACAAGGGCAGCTCTGCTGGCTCGAAGTCCTGCCTGCTGGCAGAGGCCCCGGAGAAACCACTGAATAGGGGAGGGTGGAAAGGAGTGAGGCCTGCTCCTGACTGCCAGATTGCAGTTCTCAGACAGCTCCATCTCCACACCCAGACTTTTTGGTTGAGTGGGGCCATTTCAGCCCCTCCCTGACAGCTTTGCCCAGAACGAGAGAACAGAACTTTGACGCCTGTTAAAAGCATTTGTGAAGCTTGAGGGCAGGCTCACCCAACCTAGCTCTGCCCGGCCTCCACTTCTCCACCTGCCCCTGCTGAAGAGGAGAATAAGGACACACCTGGAAGTCCCAGGGCCCCACCCACCACCTGAGGCACTACAATGCCTCTCCAGAGGAACAAGAGCTGGTTACAGTACCCAAAAACCACATTGTAGCTTGCTCCTCCTGGCAAGTGTCACCTACTGACAGGGAGGTCAGTTTGCATGCCCTTTTACTGCATTTACTGACTCATAATACAGCTTGTGGTCAAATCTCACCCACAAACACCACCTACTGGCTCAGAGACTAAACAGAGCATGTCATTATCTAAATGAAACTCCAAAGGTAAGAAGCAACACCTGCTCCAGATGGGAAGGAATCAGCAAAAGAACTCTGAAAGTATGAAGAATCAAACTGAAAGGTCACCTGGAAAGGGGAACACCAGCTCTCTAGCAATGGATATCAACCAAATTCAAAACACTAAAATGGCAGAAGAAGAATTTTGAACACGGATTGTAAGAAAACTCAATGATATGAAGGAGAAAATGGATAATGAACATAAAGAAACCACACATAGGCTGGGCGCGGTGGCTCACGCCTGTGATCCTAGCACTCTGGGAGGCCGAGGCGGGCGGATTGCTCAAGGTCAGGAGTTCGAAACCAGCCTGAGCAAGAGCGAGACCTGTCTCTACTAATAATAGAAAGAAATTAATTGGCCAAC
>CAUYRT010012920.1:0-38449 GCA_963574885.1 Lepilemur ruficaudatus | reverse complement strand
TACCAGGCTGGGCACGATGGCTCACACCTGTAATACTGGCACTCAGGGAGGCCACAGCAGGAGGATTTCTTGAGGCCAGGAGTTTGAGACCAGCCTGAGCAAGAGTGAGACCCTGTCTCTACAAAAGATAGAAAAATTAGCTGGGTGTGGTGGTGCACACCTGTAGTCCCAGCTACTAGGGAGGGTGAAGCAGGAGGATCGCTTAAGTCCAGGAGTTTGAGGTAGCAATGAGCTATGATGACACCACTGCAGTCTAGCCTGCAAGACAGAGTAAGATCCTGTCTCGGGGGATGGAGAAAAAACCCTATCAGGATTCTGTCTCAAGACTCCAACCAGACCAGGATGATAAAAACAATGAAGAGGGAGAAACAGAATCCCTTGACGGTTTGGTTCCCCAGCCCAGGCTCTCCCATCCACCCAGCCTGTCATCTGGGGAGAGACCTTGACCACAGGAGCCTTGCAACCACAGAGAGTATGGCTAGGGTATGAGGAAGAACAAACTCATCTGAGCTGCTTTTGCAGAAGGAGCTGGAAGACTTCTGGCATTTGTTATCCCCACCATAAACCTCTCCTGGCTGCTCTGAAGATGGACTTCAGATTTCCCAGTTGCATTAACCCGTAACCTCAATCCCCAACATTTTCCAATAGCTTTTTATGTCTCAACCCTTCATCCCAGAGACTGGGCTTCAGTGTCCCAGCCACGTTTGCATAGTCAGTTTGCCTCACCCAAAGAGCTCTACTCTATACTCTATAATCAAGTGTCCCAGGGCCACAGGAAAATCCGTCCAAAGAGCTGGTTTGCCCTTCAGGTAAACTACATAGATCTGATAATTGGAAACTGCATTAGACCTGGTAATGGGAAAACAAATAGTTAGAAGCAAGGATTTAACTTACACCATGGCATGAATAAAATGCTAGATATGATGAGTACAGGTTGATTATAAAAGAATGTTTTCTGTGATCTTTGATGGATTGCTGCTCATAATGCAGGATAGGAAAAAAATGTAAAGGCTAAAACTGTTTGAATTGATTGTTACAGAGTATATTTTTTAAAAAAATAATTTAAAGAGGTTTTACTCTGAGCCAAATTTGAGGACCATGACCACACCCAAGAAGCCTTGAGCAAGTGGTCTCCCTATGTTTGGGTTACAGTTTGGTTTTACAGATTTCAGGGAGACAGGAATTACATGTAAAGTCATAAATCAATACATAGAAGATGTACATTGCTTAGGCCCAAAAGGGTGGGACGTCTTAAAATGAGGGCTTACAGGTTATAGGTGCATTTAAAGACTCTTTGATTTGTAATTGGTTAAAGAGATGAAGCTTTGTCTAAAGGCTTGGAATGTTTTAAGTTAAGATAAAGAAATCTGTTCGTCAGAGATGAGTACATTTTTAATATATATATAATATATTAAAAGTAGTGTTGGCCGGCCATGGTGGCTCACGCCTGTAATCCTAACACTCTGGGAGGCCAAGGTGGAAGGATCGCTCAAGGTCAGGAGTTCAAGACCAGCCTGAGCAAGAGTGAGACCCTCGTCTCTATTAAAAATAGAAAGAAATTAGCTGGACAACTGAAAATATATATAAAAAATGGTAGTACATGCCTGCAATCCCAGCTACTCAAGAGACTGAGGCAGAAGGATTGCTTGAGCCCAGGAGTTTGAGGTTGTTGTGAGCTAACCTGATGCCACAGCACTCTAGCCCAGGCAACAGAGCAGAGAGGCAGACAACAGAGACTCTGTCTCAAAAAATAAATAAATAAAAGTAGTATCCTCTGTAAGTCCCTATACAGCAGCATCTGGTACAACATCTGTTCCTAATGAATAAAGGAGACTTAAGGTTTTCAATTTCTATGAAATAACCCATTGACCCTAATTCACTGGGGCAGTCCTTTTGACATGGTTTGGGGTTCTAAGTGCACATGGTTTGTTGCCTGAAGAACTACAACTAGTGGGCTTTGCTTTGCTTTTCCCAAAGTAGGAAGAGCAGCCAGTTTTTGAGACTCTGAGATAACCTGAATCTTTTACACCAGCCAGGCCAGCAACATGTATGGAAGAGTGTGCTGTGTACTTTTCTGAACTACCATATTCCACACAACTGATAATAGCCTGGGATTTAGGACTGAAGGACACAGCAGGAAAATATACTAATATATGTGCTTACATGTCCAGTTGCCTCAAGCAGATCATTATCTTACGACGACTTGGCTTGTGGAACAAAGAAAAACATGAAAAAGAAGCAGCACAAACTCAATTCTTCTTTCTGGAAGAAATCCCAGAACATCTAGACTAAAGATTTTATATGGCTGGTCTCTCTGATGGAAGACTCTGTTCTTTTCCATTCTCAGTAACTCTATGAATAGTTGTTCAGGTTATGGACCGCAAGGGCTTCACAGTTAAGAGGATGCCATTCTCATCACAGCCATCTTTATAATTTTCTATTTTTGTATATGTTTTTATTTACAATTTTATTGACCCTAAAAATGGATATTATGACAGTTTTTGGCAGATGGCAGTAAAGTGCCTTTGCTGACAAAATCTGCATATTACAATTTTCTGAAAAATGAAAGTAAATCGTTTTCATCTAACTGGTTCATTCTGCTTCAGTTTAAACAGGAGGAATAAGAAAAATAATAGAAAGATCTTAATGATCTAAAAGCATCTAAGACAATCTGACCTTCTACACAAGGAGATGCTTTGCCAACTCATATACTGATGGGGGGACATCATAAAATTTAAAACAAAATTCCCTATTGGTTTTAGGGCACTGGCTACACTTGACATTTCATATAATAGTTCATATCATAAGCTATTAATTTAGTATACTAGAAATGTATCATTGAGTTTCTCTAAGTCCTTTGATTATGACATGATTCACTACATAATAATATGATTTACCACTAAAAATTTGCAAAGCATTGTTACATAGGCATAAACCAGAGATTGCTAAATAATTACTATTTTTACAGCAATTGTTTTTATTATAAAAACTTCATTAGTATAAAAATAACTGCTATAATAATTTAGAAAGTAAGATGCACACTATTTTTTATTTTTAGTTTTCAAATTTTTATTTTTAAACGTTATCAGACTTACATTTGCAAAAAGATGCAAAAATGATCTAAAAATTTTCTGGGCCAGGTGCAGTGAATCACACCTGTAATTCCAGCACTTTGGGAGGCCAAGGCAAAAGGATTGCTAGAGCCCAAGAGTTCAAGTCCAGCCTGGGCAACATAGCAAGACTCCATCTCTATAAGAAATAGAAAAATTAGCCAAGTATGGTAGAATGCACCTGTAGTTCCAGCTACCTCTGGGCAGGATGATCTTTGGAGCCCAGGATCTTAAGGTTATAGTGAGCTATGACTGCACGACTGCACTCTAGTCTGGGCAACAGAGTGACACTCTCTCTCTTAAAAAAAAAAAAAGGCCAGCACACTGGCTCGTGCCTATAATCCTAGCACTCTGGGAGGCCGAGGCGGGTGGATCACTCAAGGTCAGGAGTTTGAAACCAGCCTGAGCAAGAGTGAGACCCCCGTCTCTACTAAAAATACAAATTAATTGGCCAACTAAAAATATATAGAAAAATTTAGCCAGGCATGGTGGCGCATGCCTGTAGTCCCAGCTACTCAGGAGGCTGAGGCAGAAGGATCGCTTGAGCCCAGGAACTGGAGGTTGCTGTGAGCTAGGCTGACACCACGGCATTCTACAGCCCGGGCAACAGAGTGAGACTCTGTCTTAAAAGAAAAAACAAATTCTATATACACTTCACTTAGCTTTCCCTAATGTTAACATCTTACATAGCCATCATCCAATGATGAAAACCAGAAAACTAATCTAAAGAACTCATGCAAATTTTACCAGTTGTCCCACAGGAAAAAAAAAAAAAAAAAAAAGTTGTTTTCTGGTCTAGAATTCAATCCAGGGTCTCACATTGCATTTAGTTATCACATCTTCTCAGTCTTTTCCAATCTAGGACAGTTAAGGTTTTGGGTTTTTTTCTTTTGTTTCTGATTACTTACACAATTTTGAAAGGCATTGGCCAGTTATTCTGCGGAATGTTCCACAATTTAGGGTTGTGGTATAAGAAAAAATGTGTTTGGTCTTTGTCCACAGTTCCTGATACTGAGCTCCTAAGACCCTTGTAATTTCCTCACTGATAAGAGTATCTTTGTTATATGAATGAAGTTACTCCTAAGCCTAAATAGCTTCAAAACAGGGGCTTAGTTGCCAGAAAAATCAACCATCTAAGAATAGGGTTAGAAGTTTCAACCCTAACCCTCAACTTCCAGGGAGCCAAAAAGAACTGGAGATTGAGTCCAATCATCAGCAGCCAATGATTTAAGCAACAATGCCTACATAATAAGGTCTTGATTAAAAATCCTTGAACACAAGGATCTGGGAGCTTCTATATTGATGTGCTAAGAGGGTGGTACCCAGAGAGGGCATGGAACTCTAAGCCCACCCTGCACCAACACCTTGCTGTATGCATCTCTTCCACTTGGCCATCCCCGCATTGTACCCTTTGTAGTAACACTGTAACTGCAAGTATTACACTGTTTTGGGTTCTGTGAGTCATTCTAGAGAATTATCAAGCCTAAAGAGTGCAGGTTGTGGGAACTCCCAATTGTGTGATCAGCAGGAAGAAGTACAGGTCCCTTGGGGACAGCTGAGCATTGCAGTTGGTATCTGAAGTGGGGCAGTATTGTGGAACTAAGCCCCTTAACCTGTAGGGTCTGTGCTTACTCCAGGAAGTTAGTGTCAGAAGGGAATTGAATTGTAATGACACCCAGCCTATGAGAGAGAATTGGCACTGGAAAATGACATACAGGGTTATCTGAGGTCTCTCATGATAAATTCAGGTTATGCATTTTTGGTGAAAATACCACAGGAGTGATCTTGAGTCCTTCTCAGTGTGCCATATCAGGAGGCACATGACGTTGATATGTCTCATTATGGGATGTTAACTTTGATCACTTGGTCAAGGTGATATCTGCCAGGTTTCTCCCCTGTAAAGTTATGTTTTCCCCATTACACACAGATTCTTCCAAATGTCAAAAAATATTACTAGTTCTTTCTACTGCAAAGTAATCTGTATTTAGTCTCTATGTCAAAGTCATCGGGAATGGAAAAATAATCAACTTAAGATTGAAAAATAATAAACATTGGCAGTATTTATCATATGCCCTCAATAAACATGAAGAAAATTAAACACGAAACTATGACATAGCTTTTAAAATTGAAATGTGATTTTAAAATATAACTATGATTAATGCTACAAAACAGAAACTACATGAAAATAAGATAAAATATCAGTGCACTGTTGTTAAACACAAAATACAGATGATTCATTTTTGGTAGGCCAATGCTAGCATTCAGAAGATCAAGAACTCTATAATCATAATGACAATTTTCTTCATTTGACAGAAACCACAAAATGTTAATATGAAATGCAAGATTTTTTGTTAGAGTACAAACATTAACATCAAATCACATATTACTTGAATAAGGGAATAAATGCTAAATATTACTCAGCCATTTTAGATATGGCCCCTGCTGCAGGCTATATAAAACAGATAATAATTATTATAAGGTTTCTGGATTTTAAAAAGGCAAGTATGTCTGTAGGTGAACATTTTATGGGAGAAAATAACATGGATAGAACAAGACTATATGTATTTTTAATAATGTTGACTGTTGACTCCTCCACAAAATCTGTCAGAATAACCTGTTAGTCAACCAAAGACAAGTGTAGAAGACGTTCAGCAGAAGGGGAGATCACCATCCTTAACAGAGACTTAGTGTCTCCATAGGGGACACTTTTGGACTCTGGTGATTCAAGGCAAGTCTGTCAAGGCAGGGAACTGGTGGATACTGGGCAAACTTTAAGACATAATAGTTTATGATTGGCAGACAGAGCAAGTCTATAAACAAGTCTGGAGAAACAAACTATTGTCCTGATAAGACTAGCTATTTGTCCAGGTGAGCATACAGTTTTCTTGATAAGACTAGCTATTGCCACAATGAGGAAACTGTTTGCCTTGACAAATTGGTTTGCAGGACTTTCCTGAAGCAAAAGATGAAGTTAGTTATTTATTGGTTTGCGGTCTTATCTTTCAAGGCTAGAATTTGCTAGGGGAAAAAAACAGTGAAGCTATGTTGACACAGATAGTATCTATTCTCAGTAGAAATCCTACAAAAACTGAATCTAGACAAAATAATTTGAATGGCCAGGGATATGACAATGCTACAAATACACATGGAAAACACAAGGGATAGAGCAGCAAATCCCTGAAAAAATATACACAAAGCAGCCTGTATTCCTTGTTTTGCACATTCTTTAAACTTTATAGAAAACATGTAACAACTGTTTTTGCCATCAGTGTTGGAGTTTATTGAAAACAATTTTAGGAAAAAGAAACTTAAAGCCATTTTTGAAGAAAATGATTAGAAAGTCAAGTTGAAGCTATCATGACATTAGAAATTCAATTAGAGGAAGAATGCAATGCTCTGTTAGAAATTATTGTGATTTTAATAGTTATATTTATCTATTGGCACCACAAACCAATGTTATGATTTTGAAAATAACCATTTTTAAATTTATTTGCTCAGTACCTATTTGGCATAATAGCTTAGGTAAGATTGATGTTATAGGCAAAATGATGCCAAAACAAAAATTCAATGTACATAATGCACTTAAAAGCATCAAAGGAATTAATAAATTTTTAGACGACAAAGCAATAATGTTTAGGAAAAATACACTGATACTAAAGAAACTTCAGAGTCTCTTGGCATTAACAACTCCCTGATACATGCAATATGGAAAAGGATGAAGATATTTCAATTCAACTGAAAATCCAATCTCTGAGCCAAAACTAAATTTCAAATTTAATTTTCCTTTTTCTATACTGGCTACAACAACATAATATCATCTTAAAGAAAAGTTTTAAAATACAGAAAGAATATCCACAGCCTTTCAGTATTCTAGATGGCAAATGTAATTTAAAGAATTCCAACAAACTTGAACTACTGCAACTAGGTAAACACTAACAATTGAAATAAACACTAATACGAACATAGTAAGGAAAATGATACTGATAGGACTTCAGTGTATATGGAACTAAAACCTTTAGTTGATATCTAAAATTTACATTTCTGTTTCTCTATTTCAAGTACTGCAATATATTTGCTACAATAATTTACTGGACACATTTCCATAACTTTTGTAGCTCTCAAATTTAACTTTGTGGTAGTAATTATCAATGGAGAATTTTAGAGCTAAACTAAACTGAAGTTTATGAAAGGTACATGATGGATACGGAAAACTGTGTGTTTCTTTAGAAAATAAGACACTGGCACAAATAGGCATTGACACTGTCATAAAAAAACGTCTATGAAAGCAAGATGTGTAACTATTTTATATTAAGTCATTAAATCCTAGTGATTTCTTAACTATTCTAATGAGCTCTTATTATGATTAAAAATCTGTACTTCCTATATTATTTATTTAATAATTTAATTTGTTGAATTTATATAGAATGTCTTCAGGCTTGCTATAATTTTTGTTAAGAAATAAATAATACAGTGGCCTGTAGTCGGCTCTGCCGTGGGAAGGGACAAGCAGCCCTGCGGTCCAGGGTATATGCACCATAGCTATGACTAATGTGAGATTGCTTGCCGGTGTTTTAAGAAAGCCAGATGCCTGGATTGGAGTCTCGGGTGTGCTCCGAGGGACACCTTCCTCACATAAACTCTGTACTTCCTGGAATCAATACTTGTATTTTTCAAGTACTGAGTTAAATGCATCAAATTATAAAACACTTTTCCATAATACTTTCTCACTGAGACTCCCAGGGCTTTTAATACCTCCAGAATATGTTTTTCCATTTTCCATAAGACTCAAAGGTAGTATAAGCTCTAAAAAATCCACTAAAAGGTCTGCACAAAAAGTAGAAGATGAAGAGGACTCTGACGCAGAGGAGGATGACGATGAAATGAGTGAGACAGAAGAGGAGCTTGAGGATGACCCTAGTGTGGTCAAAGACTATAAGACGTGGAAAAAGTAGTGCCATCTTTTCGGTATGCTGTTATCCTGAAGACAGGCCTAGATGTTGGGAGAAACAAAGTGGAAGATGCATTCTACAAAGGCGAACTCAGACTGAATGGGGAAAAATTATGGAAGAAAAGCAGAACGGTGAAAGTGGGAGATACATTGGATCTTCTCATTGGAGACGATAAAGAAGCAGAAGCAGAGACAGTGATGCGGATTCTCCTGAAAAAAGTGTTTGAGGAGAAGACTGAAAGTGAAAAATACAGAGTGGCGTTACGACGGTGGAAGAAATTAAAGTTGCCTAAGAAGAGTATGTCTAAGTAAATGGATTGCTTTTTAGTGATAAGGCTGCTTTCACTGGGGAGGGGCCAACTTAAAAAGAGGACATTTTTATTAAAATAAAGTTCTCTTACCATTAAAAAAATAAATAAATAATATATACTACCTTTTAAAAATTGTACTTGAGGAACAGAAAACTAATTATACTCAAATAAGGGATACCTTTTTCCTAATTCACACAAAGCCTGGCTATGGGTGCCAAGGCATAGTTCTCAAAATGTTAAAAACATAATTTTTTTTTTTTTTTTTGCCCCTCAAGAACCCCAGCAATTCAGGAAACATAATTTTAATAAAAATAGACAGGGACTCCACATCAAAGATTTATTAAACTTATTAATAAGGGACCCAGCAGAATGATAAAAATCAGTTCAAAAGAGAATTTAAGAAGCTAAATTTTTAGATCAGCCTTGGCAAGTGGGAATAAAAAAAAGAAGAAGAAACCAGATTTTTTTTTTTTTTTTTTTTTTTTTGAGAAAGAGTCTCACTCTGTTGCCTGGGCTAGAGTGCCGTGGCATCAGCCTAGCTCACAGCAACCTCAAACTCCTTGGCTCAAGCTATTCTTCTGCCTCAGCCTCCCGAGTAGCTGGGACTACAGGCATGTGCCATCATGGCCGGCTAATTTTTTCTATATATTTTTAGTTGGCCAATTAATTTCTTTCTATTTTTAGTAGAGATGGGGGTCTCGCTCTTGCTCAGGCTGGTCTCGAACTCCTGAGATCAAACAATCCACCCGCCTCGGCCTCCCAGAGTGCTAGGATTACAGGCGTGAGCCACCACGCCCGGCCAGAAACCAGATTTTTACAATGAACAGGGAAAGGTAATGCTGAAATAAAAGTTGCTAAGTTAGACAATGGTATGCAATAATTAAAATCCTACAAGGATTATAAGACCATAACCTTCTGGTTTACCTTTCCCACCAAACAAAAAAGAAAATCATTGTTTTGTGCCAGATCAAGCTTTACAGAATTACAAAGTCTCTGGGTTCTAATGAATTGTACCAACAAGCTTAAATTCCCTGAGTCAGTTGATACTTGGGTGAACTTGTTAGAAAATGTTTTTAGCTTGACATGAATAAACTTTCGCCTTATTTCTAAGTTTTGTATAATTTTCCTTAAAGTGGGCTACTCAGTACTTGGTTGTACAGAAAAAAGAAAAGAAAGAAAAGGAAGGAAGGGAGGGAGGAAGGCAGGCAGGCAGGCAGGAAGGAAGAGAGGAAGGGAGGAAGGAAGAAAGGGAGGGAGGAAGGAAGAAAGGGAGGGAAGGAGGGAAGAAAGAAGGAAGGAAGGAAGGGAGGAAGGAAAAAGAAAACCAATTCAGACCCACAAAGCGTAGAAGAGTGAAGAAGATTTTACTAAAGATTTTGCAGTAAGATGGCAGATGGAAGAGAGAGTTACATAGCAAAATTTCAACTTTGAAATCATGTTAGATCCCTTGCTCACCAAAATTGTCTTAGCTACAGTTTCCCCCTTGGCACAATACTTTCTCTATCTCTTCTTTTTTTTTCCCAGTGAAAAGAAATATAGCTCATTGTTGCATCCTCACAACTGCACCCCCTAAGCAAAAAGAGACCGTTTTACACATTAAGATCCAAAATGAATGATGAATCCCAAATCAAAAAATTTTTTTGCTCTTTTTATTATCACCACTGGTCAGAACTGACCCACCTTGCCCCAAGAAAAAACATGAAGATTAGATAAACAGGCTTGTTTACAATCCTTATTTCATGAATACTGACACAGCGTTCCATGCTTCCACATAATGTATAATTTTTACTATAAGGTAGGTAGGTATTACCTACCATGTAATAAATTAAGTGACTGAGCCTCAAAAAGGTTGACATCTTACCAGCCATAATAAATAGCAAAGCTCGGATTGAGATGCAGGCTTCAAATTTCAGATCTGAAGCTGATTTCTTATACCTCAGCTCAGAGGTTATAATCCTTTGTTCTGCTAGTAAATGTATGAATTGGTATTCAATCTAAGGTGCTACTTAGAGATCATTACGTATTTATTTCTTCTACTCCAGGATTTCTCAACCTTGGCATGATTGACATCATTCGTTTTTGCAGGAGGCTGTCCTGTGCATTGTAGGATGTTTAGCAGAATCTGGTGCTACTTAGAATCCATTAACTATTTCTTTCTTCTACTCCAGGGTTTCTCAACCTCCAAAACTATTGACATTTATCTTTTTTGCAGGAAGCTGTCCTGTGCATTGCAGGATGTTTAGCAGTATCTCTGGCTTCTGCCCACTTGATGCCAGTAGCAAGCCCCAACCCCACCCCTGCACACACCTTTTCTCACCCCTAGTCATAACAAAATCAGCCCCAGTTGGGAACCATTGTTTCACTCTATGCTGAATTCCTTTGGAATTTGCATCCTCTGTGTTCCCTTCAGCCTGTGAGAACATATGGAGGATAAGCCCTGAAAACCTCCTGCCTATACCCTCTACTTGGTCCCCCTGGATTTCCTGTAGGCCCCTCGCCTACAGTAACTGACATTCTCACTGTGAACCTTTGTCTATTCTTGGAGGATGTCCAACGCCTACTCACATCAGCTTGATTCTGTATGCTAGCTCATCCACCCTGCCTGAGTCAGTGGCTATTCAAGACTAGGAGTTAAAATTGAATTGGCTGCACAGGAATGATTTACTAGAGGCTTCTGGAAATGTCTCCCACAACTGGATTAACTATTTTGATTAATTTGGCCCGTCAGTTTGTTGGGAAGGAAGGGAATAGCCACTTAATTTATTTATTCACTTAATTTATTCAACTGAATAATTTATTTAGATGTATTCATTTATTTATTTAACTGATACTGGGACTGAGATGACTTGGTTTTTGACTAAACTGAACAGTTAAAAGGATCAGATTAGTTGTGCATTTAGATTCAGGCTGAATGCAGCTACTCTCTCAGTACAAATTATTTCATATCCTTTATTTCCCCAGAGAATGTAGCTCAGTTAATAAATAATCACAATTTTTAGAGGCTATGTCTAACTATTCTTTTTTTCTTTTTGTTGCAGAGAGCAGAAGATAAATTTTTTTCTTAAATTTCAAAACTTGCTTTTAAAAAAATGTTTGGAGAGCCTTTGTGTGCTTGTAAGACAGTATCTTTCTAGCAAGGGAGAGTGTCATTCACTAGTGTGTACACAGAACTCAGTATAATAAATATGTGTCATTATACATCCATGGTGTATTTCCTGTGTGATGGAGGAGAGAATAAGGAGAGACAGACCAGAGGGTTCTCTTCACACTAGATTTCTTAGGACGCCCGTAAAAAGGATTTACTGTATTTTGATTAATCCATCCTTCATCCACCTTGAGTGTCTCCATGGCAACCAGATATTTGTTTCCAAAAGATGGGCTTTCAGACTATGGAAGGTTCATTCAGCTCCATACAAAACTCCCTGTATTCCTAAGAACCACATCTTTGAAATTCAGCATGCATAGACAACCACTCCCAAACCCTTGTCTGTGTTACTGAGGCCAATGCTATGATCATTTTATCAATGACAAGACATGATCAATTTTTGAAGCATTTTCTGAGAGCCAACACAGACATCTGTTTTGCCTCTATTCCTCAAAAACATTAAGTATTTTAAGCTTAGCTTAAAGGAAGCCAGCTAAGCAGTCATTATGCAGCTGTTTAAAAAAAGACACCTTGTCAAATGTTGGTTAAAGTACATCAGGGCATAGGTCTGTAGTAGTCCACCAACTGGATGCTCTCATAAATAAAAATAACTTCTCATCAAAAATTAATGATCCCTTTCTCAAACAACATTTGTAAATCAGAATCTAATTCAAGGTGTACTAGCACACAAAGGACACATTTTATAAATGAGATTGCATGACTTGCCCAAGATCTCACTTGAGTTAGAAACCACAACGAGCCCAGGCATAGTGGCTCACATCTGTAATCCTAGCACTCCAGGAGGCTGAGGCTGGAGGATCACTTGAGCCCAGGAGTTGGAGGTTGCAGTGAGCTATGACAATGCCACTGCACTCTAGCCCAGGGCGACAGAGAGAGATTCTGTCTCCAAAAAAAATAAAACAAAGAAAGAAAGGAAAAAGAAACCAAGATGAAATGAGGATATAGAGATCCAAACTCCTAGCACATAGCTGTGTCAACTCCACAACAGGACTTCCATCCTTGGCTCCCAGGTCAGCCTGAATAGGGCTCTGATGATGGACTGTGTGCGAGTCTTCCTCTCCCTAAGAACAAGAATCCACTCCTTTCTGCCTCTCCCCAACTCTCTCTCTCTTTTTTTTTTTTTTGCTCGAAGAGCCATCTCATCCTACTCTCCCCAACTCTCTAGCTTCAATATGGAAAGATGACGTGAACGGATGAATGTATGGACAGATGGATAAAAAGCTCTCTATATTAAAGACCTAAAAAAAATGACATTTTTTAAAATTACATATTCCAAGAAGGTAGCATCTGGGGGGAGTTTCACTTTATATATCTTATATTCTTCTGTATTCTTTTCTTTTTCATGACCATGAATTACTTTTATAATCAGCAAAAACAATTAAAAACATTTCCATTTGGGGGAACAAATAAACTACAAAAAAGTAGTCTCCTAAATCAAAAGTATGTAATAAATTATTTTCTGATGTAAAAAAAAAATTACCCAAAAATCTTGATCATTTATGCAACTATAATGCATTAAGTAGGATTTGCATAATTTCTCTCATTCTTTTATTTTAAAAAATCACCAAATTGTTCATAATGCCTTTATTAATGATTAAAGTAATAAAACCAGGTTCTTTTATCCAAATTATAGGACTAATAATTTCAATTTTTTTTTTTTGCCTAAAATTAATATTGAATTAGTCTGACACAGATTAGGAATCATAACTTGAATTATCTGGAATTCATTCAAGAAGCCCAGCCTCATTTAAAATTGCTGCTGTCTGCAGAGTAATAAACGTGATCGACGGCCTTCTGCGGCTATGCAGTTTGGCTGTTCCTCCACTGTTGAGGGAAAGGCCTGTGTGTGTGTGTGTGCACGTGCATATTTCTTCAACATTCAGCAACTGTTTCTAAGAGGAGCTAGTTTTGAGTCTCCTATTCACAGCTATTTAAGAATAATCTGGTATTTTCCAATTATTATACCTTAATTTAGGTTACCCGTAAGAAAAAAAACTCACTGAAGACGGATGGCTTGTAAAAGAGTAAATATACACACACAAAAAGCCCTCATTACTTCTCTCTCTCTTGGTTCTTTGTCATTTTGAGCTACAAGAAAAAATTGGTTTCTACCGGTAACCAGAACTTTCATAAGATCATCAAATTAAGCAAATTAACACGGGAGGATTTAAATTAGCCTCAATGTTTTTTTAGGAATAAATGTTTAAATAAACTTCCAAATAAAGTAAATGCAGAGTTTAAGCAGTGTCCTCCCCAACATCTCTCCAGCATTTCTGATCCTCCTCTCTTCTCTCTTTTCCTTCCATTCATAATTTTAAAAACAAATTACTTGACACATTTCTTGCAACTGATAACACCTGTGTGTGGGGATAAAGCAGAGAACTTAAGAAATACACTGTACTACCTTGTGAGATATTTAACTTCTAAATCAAATCACCTCTCTCATTTAATATATTTTTAAATACAGGTTGTGTATTCCTTATCTGAAATCTTTGGGATCAGAAGTATTGTAGATTTCAGATTTTTTCATATTTTAGAATGCTTTCATATACATAATGAGGTATTTTGGGGATGGAGCCCAAGTTCAATCACAAAATTTATTTATGTTTATATATACCTTATACACATAGCCTGAATGCAATTTTATACAATATTTTTAATAATTTTGTACACGAAACAAAATTTGTATACACTGAACCACCAGAAAGCGAAGGTGTCACCATCTCAGCCACCCATGAAAACAATCTGTGGTTGTTTGGCATCACAATCATTCTTGACTCTGAATTCATACACTACTGATAAGTGAAAATTTTCATACACTTTTTACACATAAGTACTTAACAGTAAAAAATATGACATACCATTAATACAATGAAAAAATAATGTATTCAGGGTAACTATGCAGCCCAGGAACATTGCCAGAATACAGCATCACATGCATCAGCTTTTAGACAACAGCAAAAACAAAGAAAGGCAGGCTTTCAGTCTCTGCCTACGATGCTGTGTTGTGATTGTAATGTTACTGCGCACTGTATTTTATTTTTTTTAGGTGAGAATAAACACCAGAATCAGTGGAGGGATCAGAAAGTGGGTCTTCTAGGCATGGGGAGGCATTCTGCTGGACAGCTTTTCTAAATGTTTTCTCCAGAGTCATCTGCACCGTAAACAACCATTTTTGTCTTAGAAGTCTCCCTTTGATTTTATAAACTGATAATAATTTCTTGTTCTGTTATGAATGCCACTATTCTAGTCCTTCAATAAGCTCATCACACATTCTCATCATGTCAGCTGTAGGCACTTTTTCTGTAGTGTTAACAACGTCATCTTCATTGACACTGTTATCCCAATCACCTTGATTCAGAACTATTTTGGCTATTTCACCATCAGTCAATGAACAAACAACTGCAGCCTCATTATAAATGTTAAAAACTTCAATATCCTCTTTTTTCCAGCTTACTAACAGACTCTAAAGACATACTTTTTGCATATGTGAGGAGGTCATGCATCACTTTTTTTTTCTCACTTGACATTGGGAATTTTTCAAAGTCACCACCTTGCTCATCATTTTCAATGAACACAATCACAGGCCAGAAGCCGTGTCTTTAGTCACTGTGTTCCAAGTGTTGGCAACAATGGATGCTACACCCTAAACTCCTTTTGAAAACCTTCCACACACACACCTCTGTTCACATCTGCTAGCATGCAGTTAGAGAAAGTGTTATTATATTTACTCCTGACATAGATCCAAGGATACCCTGATCACATGGCTGAATTAATGAGATCACATATGGGGGAAAGTATATGGCATAAACATTTGTGATGAGAATTTCAGCTGGAGGATAAACAGGACAGTTATCAGGAAATAACAAATCTTGCTGTTGTCATTCAGTCCAACTTCTCTGTACTGAATACAAGCCACTTATACAAAACATTCATGAAACCAATCAGAAAAGATATCCCTGGTGATTCATGCCTTTTATTAGCATAATAATAGACTGGTAAAAAATTTATTCCTTTAAAGCAGCAAGGACACAAACTTTTGCCTATCACAGCAAATTTACACTTATGCATGCCTGCTGCATTAGCACATCCCAGCACAGGTAATCTGTCCTTGGCATCCTTAATTCCTATAGGGGCTGTCTCACCGGCTGTAGTCAGTGTCTATTTGGGATAACAATGCTGAAACAGTGACATTTCATCAGTATTATAGACTTGTTCCAGTGTCAGATTTTCATCATCAATGACCTTGACAAAATCATCAATAAATTTCTCTGCTGATTAGTGATCAGCAGATGCTTTTTCCTCACAAATCTTTAAAAATTTAATGCCATGTCTTTTCTTACATTTCTGTAACCAGCCTGTTGAATATTCACAGTTCCCTTCAATTTTCAGTTCCTTGTGATAGATCTTTGTTTCGTGATCAGCATACTTTTAAGTGGCATGTGTTCACTCTGAGGCTGATGGATCGACTCTTTCAATGCATGACCGAGATCTTCATTTTTACCTTTAGGTAAGGGTGTCTCTATTTTTCATTAACTTCTATTTATCACTTTCAGCTCAGAACTTCAATATTTCATCCTTCTGTTTCTTCAGGTTCTATACGGTGGTCATTCCATACCATACTCTGCTGTGAGACATTTCATACTTACACCACTGTCCAATTTCTCCCACAGCTTCCCTTTTCATGCTAGAGATAAACAATGCAATGACAAAATGCATTTATGCCGTGGCCCATGTGGGGCATTGTGGGGAACCTGCTGTTAGTGTGCTTGTTCTACACACATGCCCTTTTATTACACAATGTGGACATGCTTGTAAGTGACGGTGGGAATCTGGACATGTTCAGGAAAGATATGTGGAAGCTGAAGGGGGCTGGGAGAGTCTTTTTTTCCCTTTGAGGATGCTGAATAACATCCTCATATGACATTTTGAGTGCGACCCATTGCATGAGGTCAAGTGTGGAATTTTTTGTACTTCCCGTTCCCTCTCTCACACTTTTCCCCATGCCCCTGCTCCTTTTTCCCTTAAAAAAAAAAAAAGGAAAAGATGTGGAATTTTCCACTCATGGCATCATGTTGGTGCTCAAAAAGTTTCAGATTTGGGAACATTTTGGATTTCAGATTTCTGGACTTGGAATGCTCAAGCTGTATAAATAAATATTTGCAAAGAAAAACTGCACAGGAGCCTTGCCAGGTCTTTATCTTACACACAATCTCAAATCCTTGAAACATGGGCATTTGATTTGGAAGATATTTTAGAGACTATTTCATATATGGTGACACTAAGGTAGGTTGAGGCCAAGGGACTTACCCAATATTATAGTGCTAGTTAGTAAAGATTTAGCCCCTCACTAGAATCTTTCTGCTTTTCCACAAAAGAAAAGAAAAGCGTGTACATGAACTTCCTTGTTTAATGTGGCAATGTGCATATTATTATCCTGATAGAAGAGATAAGGAAACTGAGCCTCTCAAGTGTTACATGTGTTCAAGGTCAGGCAGCTACTAAGAAGTGGAATCTGAACTTTAAATTGTAACCTGACTCTCTCCTTACACACATACAAGTTCAGACTATACCCACAAAGCAATAATAAAACGGGAATTTTTCTTGCTCTGTTGCCCAGGCTAGATAAAGTGCAATGGGACCCTCGTAGCTCACTAAAACCTCAAACTCCTGGACTCAAGTGACCCTCCTGCCTCAGCCTCCTGAGTAGCTGGGACTACAGGAATGTCCACCACACCAGGCCAATTATTCTTTTTTTTCTTTCTTTATTATAGCCTAACACTGGTCTTTGAAGGCCAATTATTCTTTCCATTTTTCGTACAGACAGGGTATCACTATGTTGCCCGGATGGTCTCGAACTCCTAGCCTCAAGCAATCCTCCCACTTTGGCCTCCCAAAGTGCTAGAATTACAGGCATGAGCCATCACATCTGGGCAAAAGAGAATTTTACTGACAATTTAGAAGGATCCACTGAAGAAAATTCACAGCATTTTTTACTAAAAAAAAAAAAAAAAAAAAAACTTTTCAAGAGGGGAAACACATAGCCAAGCTAAGCTAAGAAAAAAAAGCCAACATGCCAAAATCAAAGTGAATTTAAACTCCAAGCAGCAAGTGAAGATTGAAGCTCAGAGTTCTTGGAGCAGGATGTGAGCCTTAAAAGCTGAAACCTAAAGTGCTGAAACCTACTCAGAAAAGAGAATAAAGCCCATGCCCTGCTCATAGAGGGCTGGACTAGGTCTATGTGCATAAAGCCACTCTGTCTCTGAAGTGAAGGTTCAGAATCACCTAACGTTGACAGAAGAACATAAAGGAGAATATCATTGTCCTCGCATGAGAAATGATTTCACAAACACAATTCAAAAGTACAAGCTGGAAAATAAACTATTGATGAATGTTATTTCTAGTCAGATCAAGGATTTTTGTTCAATAAAAGATACCAGGGGAAAGTTAATAGAAGAGAAATATGCAAATATATTTGCAGTATCTGTGAGAAGGAAAGGGTTAAGCAGTGAGTCTGCAGTCTCTTCTCCCCTGTTAATGGAAGAAGAATGGGTTGGGGGCCAGAAATAAGGCACATGACTGGGACTAATCTCTTTGCAAAGTGCTAATGACATGCCTCCTAGCTAATGGCATTTGCTAGCAGGGGAGTCCTTATCTATGGAATGCTTTTGATAGGTTGAACCTGGTTGTTTAGGACTGCTTATGGTAGACAAACCAGGAATGTAGGGATGCATGGGCATGGTTCACTGGAAAATATCCTGTAATGGTTACAACCATCTGAGTATAAACTGGAGACGTTTCATGGCCTAGGTGGCAAAATATTGATTTATATCATTTTTAATGAACTTAGCTTGATCGCTGGGTTATGATGGTGTTTGCCAAGTTTCTCCACTATATATTTACTATTTTTTCTTTTGTATCTTCTAGAGAGATACTTTGAGACTATGTAAATATCCTATTTGTCATCAAATTTTCTCCCATTTGATTTAACATCCATTGATGGTTATTCCATGAAACAATTATTCTGTGGTAGTTACCAAATGTTGATTTTCTAGTTGAATCAGTTGTTCTACATTTATTAGTTGGCACTTTTATGTGAGGAAGATCTTTCCCTTTTCCCCCATTTATTTGTTTCTTTATACATATCAGCAGGAACTCAGATTCTTTATTCCTAGGGTTATAATATATTATCATTATTTTGATATGCAATTGTTGGGACACAGAAATTGATACCCCAAAATATGACACTTCGACATGATAAACTGAAGAAGCCTCAAGGTCTCTCTGACTTTCCTTCCCCTCCTGTCTCTCAATCTTCTGTCTCTCCCAAAGCACAGGATGAAGGTGTTCTCTGAAGTTCTGCTATTTGCCCAAAGTCTGCACCCACCAAAGAAGAAATCAATGACCCCTGGTCCCTTCCCTGAGTTTTCATTATCTGAACTCATATCACAAAAAGAAAGACTGAAGTCAGTCTAACAAACGTGGACAGACTTTTGTCACAAACTGTTGTCTGCTCTGCAGGCCCAACAGACTCTGTCCAGGCCATTGTATGTTCTTCAAACCCACTGAATCCCCCTAAAAGTCAGTTAACTACTCCCCTAAGATTATCCACATTTCTCCACCTCCCTTTCCCCTAAGAAGGTTGTTTAACCTTGTGTACATTGACTTGTTGGGTTATCATTTGCCTATGACCTATGATACTCCCGTGCTATGCCCATTAAAATAAAACTATGTGTCTTTTGTCCTATTAATTTGCCTTTTGTGAGTTGAACTTCAGAGGGTTGTTAGGTAGATAGCAAAGGATTCCAGGTCTCCTAAGGATGAAAGTGGGTGCTGTTACCTTGGTGAAATTGCCCCACCTGGGAAGAAGGATACGGGTGGATCCCAGGCCCCCATCTTGGTCCTGCCCCACCCTAATCCTCTCCCGAGCAACTGCCATACCCGAGGGAGGAGGGAATACCCTACAAATCTGCCAATCAGAACTTAATGTGCCAGTTGCAAAAGAATGCAGAGGACTCTGTAGCCCATCAGCCAAGCTGCATAAGTACCATAGAGTCTGGAAATTGAACTAGAACCCAAATAAATAGTTAAGAGTCAGGTTATGCAAATGCCAACTGTCCAATCAAAGTGGTTCCATGGTGACCTCTGAACCATGAAGGAGGTCCCAATCCAGGCACTAAAAAACAACATGCAAACCATAATGAGGCCTTTTTGGCCCCTTCCTTTTGCTCTCCCTTTGCTGTGATAATGGGTCCAGTCATCATCTGTGGTGTATGTATCAGACTATGTAAACCTGCATCTTGTTCTTGCCCTATAATCCTATCTTTCTCTCCTCCAATAAACCTCATTTTCGTGTTTGCCTTATTTTGGTACGTCTGGTCATCCTTCAGCCATGAGGACCTCAAGAACCAACATTTCAGACTGAAATCTGACAGTTTCAGCTGTAAGGCTTACAGAGAACTACATTCTTGGAGCAATGTTTTGCACCCTGAGTGCTTTTTCTCCCAGTACCTTGAGAACTCACTTTGTATTTACAAAAATCTTAGTAAGGTGTACCAAAATGTTACCCATGGGATTTCATTCAACTTTTACTTAAAAAAAAAAAAAATCAACTTTTCTACTCTGTTTAAATTTCTTACAACAAGCATATGAAATCTTTACAATCAGAAAAATCAATAATTTTTTTTTTTTTTGAGACAGAGTCTTGCTCTGTTACCCCAGGTAGAATGCATTGGCATCACTGTAGCTCACTGCAACCTCAAACTCCTGGACTCAAGAGATCCTCCTGCCTTAGTCGCCTGAGTAGCTGAGACTATAGGCATGTACCACCATGCCCAGCTAATTTTTCCATTTTTAGTAGAGTCAGGGTCTCGCTCTTGCTCAGGCTGGTCTTGAACTCCTGAGCTCAAGCAATCCTCCTACCTCAGCCTCCCAGAGTGCTAGGATTACAGGTATGAGCCACTATGCCCAATAAAGCTATTTTCATTAAGAAGAAATAGGATGAAAAAAAGAAGAGGAGATGTAGGAAGAAGCAGGAATAAGAAAGACCACTCTAGTCACAGTGTAAAAATCAACCCAAGGAAGCCTTTTAAAATGCTATAATCAAGGGAAAACTTCCCCTTCATGCTCCGAAGTTTTGCTGAAAAATCAGCTCACAAAAAGCAGATTAACTGGAGAAAAGACATACAAATGTACTTAGCATGTACACAGGTGAGACTTCACAATGAAGACACAACCCGCCCAAGGGGGTACAGAAGCTTAAATACCATCTTGAGGTTAATGAAAGAAGGGAGACTTGGATCCTGGCAAAACAGGTTATGGGAGGAGAGAGAAGAGAAATTCTGTTGAGGGGCAATAAATGTACTAGAGAGAATGGGTGGATGGGGAACGGGTATTATCTGGTAAATAGTTGTCTTTGGAATTTGAATGCACCTGAGAGACACACATTACCTTGTAAAAAGGATCTGCTTAGGTGTGGTTACATTCTTGGTTCCCCACCCCCAATAGATAATGAGATAAGGTGGGGGAACAACTGTTCTCCTTGGTGGGTCTGACCTATACTTTGGGAGATGCAGGGAGACCTTAAGGCTTTTTTTTTTTCACTTCAGCATGTACAAGGCACCATATTTTGGGGTATCTGTTTCTGAGCCCCACCAAAAACACACATGAGATTGCGTTATTCTCATGCCAAAACTCCATCAGTGGCTCCCAGTATGATTGTATTGAAATCCCAGTCCCTGGATAGCTTTGGCTCCAAATCTTTGCCCAGTTCACGTCTTCACTGTGTTCAGATCTAATCAACTATCACTATGGAACCTTTTCTGACCTTTGTTCCCTGGTACTCTGTCCTCTTCACTCATCAGTGTGCTGTATTTTACTTCACAGCACTTACACACCACTTACATCAACTATTTGTTCCATGTCTTTCTCTCCCATCAGAATGTAAGCTCTAGGAGGACTTTGTTTTGTTCATGGCTCTTGTCTCCCAGTGGCCAGACAGTGCCTGATACAGAAAATGTGCTCAGTAGATTTCTGCTAAATGAATAAAGAAGAGGGTAGGGTGGTGGATGATGTGAGTTTTTACCTTTGGTGCCTGGGTGTTGCAGGAACCAAACATTCCCCTTGGCCCTCTGAAGGTTCACAGAAAAACACTGACAAGATACAGATTAGCTAGAGAAAAGGTATACAAATCTATTTTACACGTATACACGGAAGCCTTCAGAACGAAGACCCAAAGATAAAGAGGAAATTGTCCATTTTTATGCTCAGTTTCAACCAAGTATGGACAACCATGTAGAAATATGATTGGTCAAAAGGGGATGATCTAATGCTAATAGACTGAGTGGGGAAACCCAGCAAGGCCTGTCCATTTCTCTTGGACTCTCTGAGCATCATTCCTTCCTTTTGGGTGTGGGGCAGGACCCTCTCTGGAATGTGGGTATTATAACCCATAGTCAAATAAGAGAGGTCAGATAATTTCTTTATGGCCAGTTTTTACACTATTTTTAGGTTTGACGGCTAGCTTTCAGGAAAAGGGGCTCTGGTTTCTATGACCCACCATGGGGAAGGGGGATTCTAGTTTTTGCAGCTAGCCTCAGAGGAGAATGGGATGGGAAGCAGGGCAAGAGAAGGTCAGAGAAAAACTTTTGCTTCTGAGGTCTCTACTATTGGGGAACTATTTTCTGAGCTCCAACACTGTGGATATGTTGTTATTCTTAGGACTAAGAGTAAGTTTTGGGCTGGGAAAGCAGAAAATTGGTGAATTCTAGTCTGAGTGCCTTTAGTTTGAGGTACTTGAAGGGCTTAGGGGAAATAAAACAGCCCTGCCAAAGAAGACCCCTCTGTACCAATATAGATGAGAGAAACAACTGATTACTTAGTAAGCATTATCAGAGTTACACACATGTAAGGCAAGTGACTATAAAATCTGGCCAGAATTTCACACAAATTTACACAGTAAAGGAGAAGAAAAAAAACAATGAAAGTGTCTCTTATCTCCTTGAGAGATAAATGGATGTGCCTTGTAATTATCTCCTTTATACCTGAGAGATTTCTGAATTAATTTCTGAGGTAGGTGTTTATAGTTCCAAGGGCCAAAGCCCATGGCTTCGCATTGTAAAATCCAAACGTGAAGACTCTTATCAGGCCAATCACATTTTCAAGGAGACACAGGAGAGGTCAGGTAGCAGCTGCTTCCCTCCTCAAAAAACATTTCAGCATCTTACCCTCACAAAGCATAAATGCTCAATATGATGTTGGACATGCAGGACTGGAGACAATTTGGGAACCATCAGTATTTGATGCTCTTCAATTGTCAGAAACACACTGACAGAATTTCCCTCTCTAAATGACCTTTTTTGTTTGATACCGTCTTGCTGTGTTGCCCTGGCTAGAGTGCCATGGCATCAGCCTAGCTCACAGCAACCTCAAACTTCTGGGCTCAAGCGATCCTCCTGCCTCATTTTCCCAAGTAGGTGGAACTACAAGTGCAGGCCACCATGCCTGGCTAATTTTTCTATTTCTGTAGAGATGGGGTTTTGCTATGTAGCCCAGGCTGGTCTCAAACTACTGACCTCAAGTGATCCTCTCACCTTGGCCTCCCAAAGGGAAGGGATTACAGTTGTAAGCCACCGTGCCTAACCTTAAATGACCACTTTTAACATGTCTTAAAAGTCACCCAAAGCTGGGCGTGGTGGCTCACAGCTATAATCTCAGCACTCTGGGAGGCTGAGGCGGGAGGATCACTCAAGGTCAGGAGTTCAAAACCAGCCTGAGCAAGAATGAGACCCCATCTCTACTAAAAATAGAAAGAAATTAATTGGCCAACTAAAAATATACAGAGAAAAAATTAGCCGGGCATGGTGGTGCGTGCCTGTAGTCCCAGCTACTCCGGAGGCTGAGGCAGGAGGATCGCTTGAGCCCAGGAGCTTGAGGTTGCTGTGAGCTAGGCTAACGCCACAGCACTCTAGCCTGGGTGACAGAGTGAGATTCTGTTTCAAAAAAAAAAGTCACCCAAAAAAGTCTTTCATTATGCTTCCTCCTGTTTGAGTGGGAAGATTACAGTTATAATTGTTCTGTTGGTTTTTTTTTTTTCTTTTACATAGAGGCAAGATGGCAGATGAGGTCTGTTTCTTTAAGTATGAAAAACACTGCTTTGCTTTTTTGTTTTGGAATCTTTCAGTCCATGTGGAAGAAGAAAGGACAAGAGCAAACTCTGGTTCTCTATCTCCTTAGGTGGGTTATACCAATCGCTTGAGTCCTCCCTGCCCTTGAGAAAAGAAAATCTATTTTTCATGTTAAAGATTTAGGCTCACACACACAGAGACGACCACATGAGGGCACAGGGAAACGACGGCCATCAGCAAGCCAAGAAGAGAGTCCTCCGAAGAAACCAGCCCTGCCGACACCTCAATCTCAGACTTCCAGCCTCCAGAACTCCAGAAAGTACATTTCTGTTCATCTTCCCGATCTCTTACTTCATCAAGAATTGCCCTTCCTGAGTTCCAGCATGCTTCAGGCATGCGCACGCGCCTTCCTCCCTCGGGCCCACAAGCAGGGTTGCGCCGAGCGCACCGCGGGCTCGGCGCTGCGGCTGGACTCGCGCGGAACCGGCCTCATGTTCTGACCGACCCGCCGCGAGGTCCGCGGGCCTCCTCCCCACCAGCCGGCCGGTACCGCCCGCGCCCCCCTCAGCCGCACAGGCCTCCTCGGTCCTTGCCCAACCTGCGGGGACTTACCTGCTGCTCTCTGGGGGTGATGCACTGGCCCCATAAGAGCAAGCAGACCCGGCGACCTTGGGACCGCCTCCCACGCGAGGCCTGTGGAAACCAGGGAAAAGCGGCAGCGGACGGAACGAGGCATGCGCAAAACCCACGCAGCGCGATACCTTTCCCGTGAGTCTGCGCGGCGGGACTTCGGCGGCGTGGGTGCCGAGGCGGTACATGGGTGGCCTGGAATTCTGGTTCCGGGGGCACCCAGCAAACGTGCGGGGTTACAGGGGCGTTCTGTATGTGGTCAGGATGCAGTTTAGACACAGATGCACTGAGGAAAGGAAATCTGTGTTTCAATTTCTTTTTAAATACTGGGATATAGATCCCATCTTACATATAAATACTAAATTATTTAATGCCATCATCGATTCTCCCAGGGGAAAGAAAATGGGGGAAGCTAGTTCATCAAAATCACTAAAGCAAAAATAACTATGTGAGGTAATGCATATTTTAATTAATTTAACCATTTTACAATGTATATATTTATTAAAAATATGTTGTATATGATCGATAATATAATTTTATGTCAATTTAAAATAATTAAATTTGAAAAATAAAAAATTTAAAAATGAAGAAAAGCACTAAAGCAATAAATGGAAACTGTAGATCAATCAGAAAATAGACACAATCCAGAAGAAGAAAATAAATACCACATAATCTTTCCTCTGTGACATTAAAACTACTTGAATAAATGGAGATACACACTTTCTGAGATAGGAAGACTATTCTTTGACAAAATTCCAAAAAGAATCTCAATTAGGAAAAATAAAAAGATTTAGGCTCTTCCTGAGGGCTATTATGAAAGAAAAGAAGTGAAGGGACCATTTATCTTGAGAACAGAGTGCGCAGCACCCTACAGAGTGGAGAGTTGACGGGAGGCTAGAGGAGACCAGATGAAGGGGGAGGGGAAAAGGAACTGGCAATAAGTTGGGGACAGCCAGGGTCAGAGGTCAAGAGAAAGAACCTACAGAACCTTGAAATTGGTGAGGAAAATGTATTGCACCTTCTCACCTCCACAGCGTCCACATACTAATCCCCAGAATCTGTGAGTGTCACCTTATATCATAAAAGGGACTTTGCAGATTTGATTGAGTTAAGGCTCTTGAGTTAGAAAGATCATCCTGAATTATCAGTGTGGGCTCTATGTAATCACAACTATCCTTATATGAGGGGGAGCAGACCTTTGGCATGAACAGAAAAGGGGAACTCCTTATCTTTCTCATTTTCTACAAGTTAACCTGCAACTTGACGGAATTATAAAATGGCTGGTTCCAAATCAACCTGAGTTATGTTCTCAGAAGGCTGACAGCTCTTTGGTGGGTTTGTTGAACATTAAAAGGTCATGCAAGCAGCTCTCTCCTGACTTCCAAGTTTTGGACAGTTTTTCTGAACGTTAGAGAGGCATTGCGTTCATATAAGACACATGTTGACAAAATATTTTCTTCAAAGAGTTTGCATCCTAGAAGATTTTAGCAAAGGCTTTTTTATTATTTTATTTATTTATTTATTTATTCGTTCTTTTATTTAGACACGGGGTCTCACTATATCACCCAGGCTGGTCTTGAACTCCTGGCTTTAAGCAGTGCCCCCATCTCAGCCTCAAGAGTAGAGTTGCAACTACAGGCTCAAGCCACCATGCCTGGTCAATTTGTTTTTTTAATACTTTGGAGATGGGGTCTCACTATGTTGCCCAGGCTGACAGAGGCTTCTATAGTAGAGTCCTTGGTAAGAAAGAATTTTTTTTTCTAGCTACAGCATAATCTTTTTTTTCTTAATTTTTATTTCAACATATTACGAGAGTACAAATGTTTAGGTTACATATATTGCCCTTGTCCCACCCGAGTCAGAGCTTCAAGCGTGTCCATCCCCCAGAACGGTGCACACTGCATCCATTAGGTGTGTATATACCCATCCCCTCCTCCCCCTCCCATCTGCCCGACACCCGATAAATGGAATTACTATATGTGCACTTAAGTGTTGATGAGTTAATACCAATTTGATGGTGAGTACATGTGCTTGTTTATCCATTCTTGGGATACTTCACTTAGTAGAATGGGTTTCAGCTCTATCCAGGAAAATACAAGAGGTGCTGTATCACCATTGTTTCTTATAGCTGAATAGTACTCCATGGTATACATATACCACATTTTATTAATCCACTCATGTATTGATGGGTACTTCGGTTGTTTCCACATCTTTGCAATTGTGAATTGTGCTGCTATAAACATTAGAGTGCAGGTGTCTTTTTTATTGAGTGTCTTTTGTTCTTTTGGGTAGATGCCTAGTAATGGGATTGCTGAATCAAATGGTAGATCAACTTGTATCGCTTTAAGTTATCTCCATATTGCTTTCCACAGAGGTTGCACATATAGCCATCTAATCTTCAACAAAGCAGTTTTCTTAAATATATACTCTATTTGTGTATTAATATTAATATGCTGCTGCATCATTTGTAATAAAAATTAGTAATCACATTTTATAAATATTTTCTTTCCCTGATTATATAGCATCAGAGAAAATATTGATGACACATCTGAAATACAGTGAACACACATCAAAAATAGTTAATTATATAAAAAGCAATGCAAAGTAATGAACACTTTTTAAATAGAAAAATTAAAGATAGTGTCAGCCAAATTTCATTATTAGTTAATACCTCATGACTCTATGGCTAAATCAGCTACTCACGTGGAATATCTATTAATTTTAGCAGGTGTTATGCATAACTAGCTGAGGGCAGATTCTAGTCCACTGAGTACAAGTATAACTCTTAAACTGATAAGCCCAAGTGGAATGCCTTGCCATATTAAAAGGGATTTATCAAAATTAATTAGAAATTTCATAAAAGGGCTCCAGAGTCCAAAAGATTGTTTTCTTTACCCGTAGTTAAACTAAACTACAGGACATATAGTATTTTTTATAAAAAATGCACAACTCATTTTCAAGCAGTAATATATTTCTACTTATATTTGGCCATAAAGTTCTCCGGAGCTAATCTCAGTTGAAAGTTACTTTTTTCTTGAAACTTTGAATGTTTCATCATGTCAGTGGCAGCTGTTGTATGAATTCCTAACAAATTTCAGCACCCAACATTTTAGCTTTGCTCCTTAGAATTATTCAAGTGTTTTGGTCAAACATGAAAGTAGTGCTAGCAATCGGAGTCAAGAGGCTTTTGTTATTGTTCACATCCCACATTTAGCCCAGAAAAACACTAACACACTTCACTAAAATAGGTAGGTATATGAGAGAAGAAGAATATGATAAGGAAGTATAAATTTTATCTCTAAAAAGGCATACCTAGCAAATAGTTGCTTATAGTATAATTAAATCCACTCTCTTACACAATTTGTTACAATTTTTTGAATGTTCTATCCTATTTATTTCTATCACTGAAATAAACATATTTATGGATTTAACATATTTATGGGATATGGGATTTAACATATTTATGTTAGATAATTTTCATAGGAACTTGGGATCAATAAAATAAATATACATAATCCATGTTTTCTGGAAGCTTAAAAATAGATAGGAAAATAAGACATGTATGAGAATAACTGGATTTTGATGTTGTTTATTATAAATACATTGTGAGACATACAGAAAAAAACTCTAAAATTATAAAAGTCGTATGCATGTAGATATATGAAATCTTGATTATATTTTCCCTGGTATAATTAAATTGCATTAATTTAGAGACGATCATGACTATTTGTTATTTTATAAATTTTGTTCATTTTCATGTTATTTATCCAGATTATATTAGTAGAATAATTTAAGGATAGTTATGTTAAATCTGAGTTTAAAAATAATAGATTGAATAGCACCTTTAAATATCTCAGACATTTTTACTAGTGGTTATAAATTTAGGTTCTAAAAAATAATTATAATCTAGTTTTAATTTGACCATCTTCATTTAGTGTAATATCTTGAGAGATTCTGTGCTTTAATGCTAAATTATTTTTCAGCTGAAGGGAAGAGTTGAGCTACTCTGTTAATGATAAAACAACTATGATTATTTTGCATTTTTAGAAAGTGCATACAAATCTTTTAATCTCTGCCTACACCCATCAGAACAATTGCCTTCCAATGTAATTATATTCAAAATGCAAGCCAGATAATAAGTATCTTGGAATTTAACTTGATAAATATTCATTTGCCTTATAGGGAAAGGAGATGAGCATTCTCATATAATTAGCTGCATATTTTTAAACCATGCTTTCATTGAATTTTTTGAGGTATATTTTATGTATGCAAATCTGATAATTTATAAAGTAAAGAAGGTAAGGAGGACGGAAAAAAGGAGGAATCAGAAATATTCATTCCCAATCTGCCCTCCTTTCTGGGGAATAGGTTTCCTAATTATAAGAGAGAAATCATTTCTTCCTCCCAACTCAGATTCATTGCTTTATTGAACTTAAGCCAGTCAGAGCCCTTAATTATAAAATCAGATTTATCTTTCTTAGTCCTTTTAGAAAATCCTTGCTTTTAATTTTATTTTTCTTTTAACTCTACAGCAGAGAATTAAGACCTAGTAAGAGAAGACTGCTCCAAACTTGGGTGATAACACAAGGGTCACAGAGCTTCCTCACAGCTTTGCAGTTCCCACATCAGGAGCAGTTATGCCAAGATCTGCAGGGAGACAAAATCATGCACTGTCTAACCCAGCACATGACCACTAAAACACAGATTTGTTCTTTCCAGTGGGTTGAAGACTTGACACATGGTAATTCATACTTACATTTTTAATGTGTGAATTCATATTATCACAGGTGATGTCCCAAACACCCCTGTGATGTTTTTATGCCATTTTACAGATAAAGATGCTGAGAGATCAGATGACTGGCCTAAGAACCCGCGACAGGCAGAATAGAACTGAGACTTCAACTCCAGTGCTTTCCAGTATTTTCTCTCTCTAGAACTCCTGCTCTGAAGTATTCTGTGAGAGAATTGCTTTGACAAACATTGCATTTACAAATGATCAATTTCTGATGAAATTATGAAAAAGTGATTTCATGGGGAGGAAATGAGTTATTTCCTTTCCAATGTTTGTATCCTCCATCTTCCATGAACTTTATAATTGCCTGAATTTGCTATACTAATTTTCTGTTTCATTAGTCCTCAGGTTTTATTTTGCTTTCACTTCAGACTTATGGTTTATGATGTGTATAGAACCACAAAAATTTGATCAGAGTCATCATAAGGTAGATCAACAGACATGATGCAGGTATTATGATACTTATGCCTAAAGTATATTTTAAGAATTGAATCAGTTATTAAAAAAATAAAAGGGGAATGATGCATGTATATATTATTGATTAGTTTTATCTCTAAAATTATAATTTAAAGAATGTGTATCATGAGGGTATTTTACAAAGCTCTTTTTATTTGAAGAAATGGAGTTTTACTCTGAAAGCTTAAATACTCTCCAGCCTCAGTGAACAGAAAAATAGCCCCCAAAAGAAGATTCCACTCCCCTATTTTGAAGCATCTGATTTTAGAGGATTGCACTCTCAAATTCCAAGCTTAAGCTTAGAGATGGTCAGCTTTTACTTTTAATGAAAAAATCCTTAGAAGGCTTGTTTGTAGTGGCAGTAAAAAACAGATTGCACTAAAAGTATTTTATTCCTGCAGAGCTGAGATCAGCACATGCATTACTCTATCCATCTATCCAGAAAATGATATGTCATACTCTGTACTGCAACTTAATAACATTCCCCACTTCCCCCCACCCCCACTCCTACCCTCGTCTTTCTGTGAAACCCTCAGCACCTGGGCAGGTTTCATGCTCCTTTCTGTCTGATTCTGAAGTTACTATGCTTTGGTCAGACCCCTTGGAGCCTAATGAGCCTGTGGAATAGCTGTGATACCAGGTTGAGATAAATGGAAATATTTTCAGACCAGGAGTTCCAGGCAGAGTAAATGCTGAAAACGAACAAAGGAGTCTTTAAGTTGACAATCTTCAGGGTGGGAAAGAACACACTTGAAGAGTGAGATTTCATTTCTACTACTTGGATTTGCTTCATTTTCTCTGACATTTTCGCACAGTCTGCAGTGACATCTGGTTGTTGCAGTGGTAACAATGGTTCCTGAACTGATCAGTGAAATTGCACACGCCAGGCATTGCTTTCATTCACTTTCAAGTAACCCAGCTGGAGTCAGGCAGACCTTAAGAGAGTGCTGTTATTATAATTATTATTATCATTACCTTATCTTTAAAGTCCTTTCTTGCAAATGCTATGCACAGAAAACAAAAGCTGAATGCCATCTGGAGCAGAATAATGTAGAAGGCTTTATTTATTTATTTATTCATTTATACATTTAAACTTCGTGTAAGCATTTACATTTCTGACATGATGCTTTTTTAGTTATTTGTTCTTACACCATTTGGTATTCATTTTGGGGAAATTTGACAAGCAGAAAGGTACAGAGGAAGAAAATCATTCCAAATCCTACCGCCCAGAGATAGCCACTCTTAATAGTTTTTATTTTATTTCTAGCCTTCAAAAGCTTTTAAGCAAATATTATTTTTCAACTTAGACTTTTTCTTTATTTAAAGAAATATATTTAAAACTTCTCTATTATGTAGGTTATTTAATATATTTCATAAAGTGTAGGATTTTTTGAAGCTATTAAATAGGATACTAATTAAAATAATATCAGGAGGATTTCTTAATAATGCATTTTTACCTATAAGGCAGTCTTCTAGCACTGATAACAATTCTCTATTGCTCTGCAGTTTTGTGTGCTATTTTGTGCTAGCTAAGATAAAATGTTCATCTCTCTTTTCCTTCCTTATGATAATGCCACATAAGACTATATTAAATAATCCTTATATCACTACATTAATACCAAGCTGAAACAGCCTTCAAACAACCTCACTCCCTTGACACCTACCAGCTATTCTATTTCTTTTACTTGCTTCCTTCTCACAAAATGGCAATATTCTGTATGTGTGAAAAGAAGGATTCTGCAAACAATTTGAGAATCTCATAAACAGGATGCTTAGTCTATTTTGCTAATAGGGCCTCTGTATGCTTATAGAATTTTTTTTAATAGACATCTGAAATCTCTAAGCTGATGATGGAAAAAGCCCCTGTGTGAACACCCAGATGGCTGTGGCTGGCCCCATCTGCGTGGTTTACTGTAATTTCCAGACTGAAGGTTCCAGTACCTCTGACCAGCTATGGATTAAGCTGGGGATATAAAAATGATCGGTGGGTTAGGGCCTCCTACAAAGACAGCAGTCCTAAGTATATTCTTCAGGAATGGTTATCATTCTAAACGCATCAGGGCCACTCTTCCCTAAAGGTTCAGCATTTTCAGTTCTCTCTTCCTGAAACACACTTTTCTCAGAGATGCACATGGCTACTCCTTCGCCTCCCTCAGATCTCTGCTCAAGTGTCCCCTTCTCAACAAGGCCCTCCCAGCACCCCTATGTAAAATCTCAACCCCCCTCTTCCATGTCACATCCTATCAACCATCCTTGTTATATGTTTCTCCTAATCATTTAAACCTGTTTAATTTTTTCCAGAAATATCTCTAAGGGAAAGGATGTTTTTCTATTTTGTTCAGTGCTATGTGCTCAAAACTTAGAAAAGTTTCTGACAAATGTAGTAGCCACTCAGTAAAGAGTTTTATATTGACGGAATAAATAAAGTGGGTGCCATGCCTCATATAGAACAGATTTGAATGCAAATCTACAGTTGGGTTGATAATATTGCCGCAAAAGTGCACAAGGTAAATTTTCCTCTTTATTTTTTTTAGTAGAATTGAGAATAGCCAAAGAATTAGCAGTACCAATTGTCATATGCTCTTTTTATAAGTCTTATAAAAAATTCTAAAGGATCATCCATGTCTTGTCATTGCTTCTTAAAGACCAAGACATATATCTTGGTTTAGTAACCCAGAATAACTGGTACTTTAAAGTAATTTTAATGTAAATTTCCAGTATTTACCCTAACATTTATTGTGTATCCCATCTTCAAATATACATTATTAATTTAGCACACAAAAGAACTACTGTCTTCTCCCTAAAATTGAAGTGTTGGTAGCCAGTACAGTCATTTAATTTCATTTTCATCAAATAAATCATAGGAATCAAAATAACTAACAATGATTATGAAATAAAAGCTAACCAGAATTGAATGTCCTGATGTACTATTCATTGTGTGAAACACTTTACATGTATCCACTTTTGTAATGTGCACAACAGCATACCATATTAGGTGCTTCTATTATTATCCCCATTTCACAGCTGTGGAAACTGGGGTCGAAAGAGATTAAATAACTTCCTCTAAATTACCAAGATACACAAGAGGGAGACTGATAATTGAGAATTCCTTAAATTCACACTAGCTCACTAAGAGCTATATTAAGTAATGAATATTCATTAATTTATTTAACACACCCATCATCCCAAGAATGTAGGTATATAACAGATGAAACTGAGGTTTTGGAGACATGCATTAATTTGCACAAAATGAAATAGACGGGTCTGCTTTAAGTTTGTGCTCTTTGTATTACACTGCACTAACTCTAAAGGTAAAGGAAGATATCCGGCACAGTCATAATTTTGTGAATTGTCTTTGGCAAAACTCTCTAACCTCACCCTACTTGAGTTTTCCTACTGTGTTGTGACGGGACACTAGTGCTATTGAAATGTCAGCATGGAACATAATCCTAGCCTTTCACAATTGCTGTAAAATGTTCGTATGTGTGAAGACACTATCTCAGGAGCAAGTGCCTTGTTTCCATTTCACAAGAGGGGTGCCCAAAAGTCACCATTCTATTCCTAACCTGCAGAGAGAAAATAAATACATTTTCCTGACCCAGATGCAATCTCACTGTTCATTCCAATAGATTTGTATTGACTTTTTCAAGTGAAAATTGCTTATTTGGGGGAATGTTATTTTTAGAATCATGTATTATAAATGCCTAACTGACCTCAGGTAAATGTTCAAAGCCTTTGTGAATTAGTAATATTCCATGAAGTTAGTGCATTTCTCAGTAGTAGTAAATAATTCATGCTTTGATTTAATAGTTTTCATTTTAGCATGAATATTCATATTGTATATGATGGGGAAAATAATCAGAATTGCCTAACCCCCTGGGAAAAATAGATATGATGATTGTTAGAAAGAGAAAGTAAAGCATTAATTTCCTGATTACTTAAAAGAATTATTATATAAGTTTATACTTTCATGCAGTTATCAATACTGTAAATCAGGGCTGGCATGGTGGCTCATGCCTGTAACTCCAGCTACTCGGGAGGGAGGCTGAGGCACAGAGATCACTTGAGCTCAGGAATTTGAGGCTGCAGTGAGCTATGATTGCACCATTGCATGATAGCCAGAAAATTAAAATCCATTTGTGATTTGATAAGCACTTAACAATAAGGAAAAAGTTTTGATTTATATTCTGATTAAACAGAAATTAGTCAACTACTTAATATTTGCAACATACTTTGTTAAACACTAAGAACACACACATAAAAAATAAACACCCTCTGTCCAAAACAGCTTGTATCTATGACTACTCATTTATTCAATTGAGAAGATCATTCAGTAAAACTTGAAAAATCCATGGATGTATGTGAATTTCAGATTTATTACCATCTAGTTCCAACTAGCCAATTCAGTATTAGTCCACAAATACTGTAGTCCTTTTCTTATGATTTTAAAAAGCTTGCTTTTTTATCTTCTTCTTTGACTTAAAAAGCATTTCAAGTTTTCACCTACTTGCTCCAGCCTCTTCAAAATCAAGGGGGAAGTCATCACTGACACTAGGTTTAAATGATATGCTGACATATTTGTCTTATAACTCTTTTATGAAAGAAATTCATATGCTATCATTTATTATCATTCAAAAGTCATGCTAAAATTATTCTACTTTGACTGATCCTTATAAAATTTATTTCAAAGCTCATGTTGTCACTGTTGTTTCTTTTGTTAGTCTTAGAACCAAAACGATTTTTAAAAATAAAAACAGTGTGATGCTAATTTAGATTTGTTATTACTGGCACTGTATGAATTATAAAAATAAGCACAGGACTCTAAATAAATGCTAACTAAAATTATAATGAGTGGTTACATTTAAACTATGTAGGCCTCAAATAAAATTGAATAAAACAAAGCTGTGGTGAATTTTAGCCTCTTAAAGACATAATGAGAAGGGTATAATTTCCTTTTGTCTAATAGTAGAATTGCAAAGCAGAATTAAGTCATTAGAGATAGCAAGAGAATTCTGAATTCTCTAAAAGTAACATAAATCACTGTATCAGGCAGTACTTATGGAATGACCTTTTGTACTGAGCACCTAAATATAGTGTTCACATTAAAAAGCATTCATCCAAAACTAATCCGAAAATCTAGTCAATGGTGCACAAAAGTCTGTGCTTTTTCTTCATATTTCACTTTGAAACCCACTTTGGGGAACTTATTTAAACATTAAAATCAAGAAAGACTGAGGAGGAAGCTGTATGAACATATACAGTATCCTTTTCATTTTTAAGTATGACTTCATTCTTCATTGTATAGTAGTGAAAATGTTGTAAAAATTTCTCTGTGTACCAATTACATGGTGTTTTTTCAATTTTATTATTTAAAATTTTAAATTAAATATTAAAAGATTTAAAATTAAATATTTAAAAATTAAATATTTAAAATATTTTTATTTATTTAATGAATATGTATAAAATATATAAAAAGTACCATTTCAAGATATTTAGTGTGACAACTTATCAGTCTGCACCATCTGGTCCCCTGGGAGTTTTTTTCGGGCTTTACTCCATTTCAACATGAGTTGAAACTCTAGATTAGGGATTGGCAGCTGACTCATCTGAAAAAATGGCAGACAAGTTAGATATTATTCAGAGAAAGGAGCAGACTTGGTATATGTTGAATAGAGGATAAAAGGATGAGTAAATAACTAGGAACAAATCCAGCACACCTTTATGATGAAAAGTCTTAACAAAATAGGCATAGATGAGACATACCTTAAAATTATTGAGGCAGTAGATGATAAACCCACAGCCAGTATCATACTGAATGGGGAAAATTTGAAAACATTCCCACTTAGAACTGGAACCGGAGAAGGTTGCCCACTATCCCCACTTATATTCAACATAGTGCTGGAAGTCCTTGCCAGAGCAAGGACAAGAGAAGAGATAATGGCATCCAAACAGGAGCAGAAGAGATCAAACTCTCACTCTTTGCTGATGATATGATGTTATATCTAGAAAATCCCAGGTTTCAACCAAGAGACTCCTGGAATTGATAAATTAATTCAGTAAAGTCTCAGGTTACAAAATCAATGTGTACAAATCAGTAGTATGACTATATGTTATTAACAGCCAAGCTGAGAATCAAATCAAGAACTCAACCCAATTTACAAACCTGCAAAAAATAATTTAATTTTTTTGGAATATACTTAACCAAGGAGGTGAAAGATCTCTACATGGTACTCTGTTTCTATCATATATCAGATCATACAGAAGCTCCTTACTTAATAAATTGATAAAATGGCTTTCCTATGCTAAAATTGAGATCTCAGAACTTTATCCTCCAAGAAGCAGTATATTAAAAACAAGCAAGCAAACAAATGAAAAAACACACAAAAAATGATAACTATATGGTGACATGTCCTCAGTTCGTTAAATACCTAGGTCCAGGAAAACTTCATGACTAACTTGGGGAATTTGTGCTCCATGACCCCACATCTCTGAACTGCATGGGTTTAGAGATCCTGGTTCTTGGAGACAAAATACTCTTACCAGAAGACACAGCAAGAATCCTAGTATTTATATAGCAATAGTTTTGACCCAGGAACTCTGGCTACTATTGTCACAAGACCACCAGACAAGAAAAGAAGCCACAAGCTTGCAGAAGTTATTGACCTTGATCCTTAGAAGAGGTAGGGCTGATGTTACACAATGGGACAGGAAAGAATATGTTTGGCATTCAGTTGATTCATAGGCATCTGTTAGTACTCCCCTGCTCAAATTTAACAATAAATAGAAACTGCAAAAACCATGACCTGTACATAGCATGGTGATGAATTGCTCAGACTCCTAAGGGGTCTGACTTCTGTATCATCTCACCATGATAGTCACCTGGACCTGCAGTTTTAGGAAATGACGGAGGGAATCAAGAAGAGGGAGAAGATGACTGTTAGTATGGCTTTCAAACTAATTGCAAAGTGGGGATTTCAGGTTGTCCCATTAACCTTTAGGCTGTAAAATTTTCCAAGAAGAAATAAAGACAAAAACTCAGGAGGAGCTATTCAAGGAACTTATTATAAGAAGAAATATAGTTCTGAACAGTGTAAAAAGTGGGCTGTGATGGGTATGCAATTCACAGCCCATTTTTTGTTTTATTTCCCTTGCCATGGACAGTACTGACAGCTGTCATCTGAGTCCCTCTCCAGGAAATGGCCTGAGCTGAATAAAACTGTCTTATCAAAGTCAGACTCTACCTTGGAGGTAGCCTACATCCAATAACTGTTCCATGGGATGTATAAATTCCAAGTCCTCTTGCCTTAAAATAGGGTGATTCTGAAGGGACATCCCAAATCCTTACCTTGTCCCAAGATTGACTAAATTCTTTGTTGTGACTACCTTCATCATTTCCTCCCACCTAATCTTACTTACTTCACTCTCTCAATAAGTATTGAGCGTGTCGACATTCCTCCAGCAAACTTCTTATAAGCATAGCTCCATTTCAAAGTCTGTTTCCTGAGGATTTCAACTTAAACAAGTTGCTACATAAAAGAAAGTCACAGGGTCAGAAGGCAGAATTAACCCTACTCCTCAGAGATAAACCATTTATTAAAGAAATGTCAATTCACTGTGCAAACATGGTTGGGTATTCCCAAATCAATAACTGGGTATAGTATGCCCTCACTCCTGCCTAAATAGAATCATCTATCACTGATGATACACAAATGAAACATTTCAAAATAAACAGGAAAATGATAGGTTACATCCACACAAAACTACTATAAGAAAATTGAAAATGAGAATCAAAGCCTTCAATTTTATGAAAATCTTCCTAAAAAAATGACTACCATGACAAAAACTCCACCATAATACTGCAATCTGAACCCATTATCTTTAAGAAAGCATTTGCAGGTATGTCAAAAATTAGTACAAAGATGGGCAACATAAAACATATAAAATTAGAAATGACCAACTGGAGTAAAGAAACTACAGAAAAGACATAATAATTCTAGAAATTAAGACCAAATTACATGGTTCTCAAAGAGTAATAACTCTACTATTTATATGAGTGGGTCATTGAAGAGAGGAAATAGAAGTAGTAAGAGAATTAAAGCAAACAAGAAAAGTGGAAAAAATAATTAGAGAGTACATGATCAGTATCGATGATTAGTAAGCATGATAAACCACACAAAAAATTGAAGTTCCTCAAAAAGAAGATAAAATAAAAGCCATAAATAGTATTTGAAATTATAATTTAAGAAAAGTTAGGGGAATAACAGAAGACCTGAATATACCTATTGAAATTGAAATATACCATGACCATTGATCTAGAAAAGTGAACCCTGAGATATATCACTGTAAAAATATCAGACTTTTAAGATAAAAAAAACTTCCCCTTCAAGCAGAAAGACAATCTCACTTCCAAAGAAAGTAAATCAGCTTGGCATCTGGCTTTTCAACAGAAAAAAATAAAGCATGATATCTGTGGATCAACATTTTCAATAAACTCAAGTGAAAAAATGTCAGTCAAGACTTTATATCTAGCTAAGCTATACTTTCTAAATAATACACATAGAAATAAAGAAAAGAATAGCCAATATCTATTCAAACCCCAAAACAATAATTGCTGTAGGCATGATTCATTGGTAGGCAAAACTTTAAGGAAAAACAGTATATTTGTATAGTTTCAAAGTATCTCCCCCAAATATTTATTAATTACTGGAGTTGTGTTAAAATATTTCTAAAAAGTTTTTAATACTCTTCCCTCCTGGAGATAGTGCATAGGTGTTGGGAAATATGATTGAGGAATTAATGAAATGTGGCTCATAAGATCATTATTTTATTGTATCGCCCAATACTGCTATATTAAAGACAGAAACAGGAGTTTGCAGGGTTTTGCCCTGAAAGAATGTGTGAACTCAATGGT